>OU015494.1:77282144-77484644 GCA_907164885.2 Dolomedes plantarius | reverse complement strand
AGCTGAAGCATTTTTTTCTGTTTTCATAAGCTTCTAGGAAGCTAAAAACACAGACGACGACCCCCCTTTTTTATCAAACCACTGAGCTACTCTTACAATGACAAAATTTTTGTTAGTTTGTCATTATAAGAAATCTTAGTCATATGAACAGTATTTACAGTTTAAAGAATTCAAATCATAATGAAATACATCTCATTTTCATCATATTAATTTTACAGTAGCATATTCTTATACACATTGGAATCAAAGAATTAACAATTTTTAATTAACGGACCATAGTTAAAACAAACGAATCACACCTATTTAGTTCTTGTATATTTTTCAAGTTTATTCTGTTGCTAGTTTATATTGTCGTTTTCAAGTTTATATTGATGTTTTGTTTTGTTTTGGTTCCTGATCCTTTGTAGTACACAAAAACATTCATGTTTTTCAAAAGTCCATAGTAATCACACATGGTTTCCATAACTTGTTTCACTGACACATTGAATTTTTTTCTTTTTGTTTCAAATTTTGGTATTAATGTAATTTTGTTTTTATCAATGCATGTCTCGCAGACGTGCCCCGAACGGACAACGATGACTCGCTAACTAATTTAAAAATCCTTTCTACTGCTTCAGTGTGACATGGAAAATTATTGACGTCAATACGTTGACTCTCGTGATAGGTTCCTTTGCTTCCTTTTTAAACTGCTTTAGTTTTTCACCAGAAATGCCTCTTCATAGGAGATCCTGTTACTTTAACATCATTCCATTCAATCATATCAATATAATCCTTGGCATCAAAGTTTATACGTTGAATTAAAAACTTTCCTTCATTTGCAGTCCTTGCTTTTAGAATCCTACGTAATCCAAGCTCTCTTACATGACTGCGATCATCTGATATCATACAAAGGAGGAATTTTCGGAAGCAGATTTTTGTCACTGGATAAGGTATAAACGATGGCATAATAGTACTTTCAACGGCAACAACCAGCATTTAAACATTACTGTAATTGGATGTGATGGAACTGGCTTGAACACTGAATTGAATAATGGTGCGATTCCTTTATTGGAAAAGGAATTAAGAAAGCCAGTGCAGTGGTTCATTTGTCTATTTCAAGTAAATGAACTGCCCCTACATCCTAATTAAAGGGCCAAATGAATTTGGAGGAGAAATAGGTAAACTACTAGAAAACTGATATGAACTTCCAGTCATTGAATTTGCACCTATTGAAAATGACATTCCATTACTAGAAATTAAGGAAGATTTACGTGTGGACCTAAAATATTTCTTAGAAATGAGTAATGCAATCTCTGTTGGGAGGTGTTCTTCTGATTTGTCCATGAGAAAACCAGGAAAACTTTCTCATTCAAGATGGATTAGATTAGCAAACAGAATACTTCCCTTGTATGCGGGAACAGAATATCCTGCAAAAAATCTCCGAATACAGACTGAGTACATTTTGAAAGTTTATGCAGCTGTTTGGTTTAACATAAAGCTGAAAGCATCTTGTATCCATAGATCAAAGCACCAGTGGAAACTTCTAAGCTATTCACGTTACCTCCATCAGAATCTTAAAAATTTAATTCACTTAGTTATTCAAAGAAATGCATACTTTGCTGCTTCTGAAAATCTCCTCCTTTGTATGATATCAGATGATCGCAGTCACATAAGAGAGCTTCGATTAAGTCTGATTCTAAAAGCAAAGGCTAAAAATGAAGGGGACATCAAAAAGTTTTTAATTCAACGTATAAATTTGGATACCAAGTATTATATTTTCATGATTGAATGGAATGATGTTAAAGTAACAGGACTTCCTATGAAGAGCCATATTTCTGATGACAAACTAAAGCAGTTTATAAAGAAAGCAAAAGAATCTGATCACGAGAGTCAACGTATTGACTTCAATAATTTTCCATGTCACACACAAGCAGAAAGAAAGGATTGTTAAATTCGATACCGAGTTGTCCGTTCGTGACACTTCTGCAAGAGATGCATTGATAAAAACAAAAATACAATCTCAAAAGAAAATGCCAAAATTTTAAACAAAAAAACAATTCAATGTGTCAGTGAAATAAGTAATGGAAACCATGTGTGATTTCTATGGACTTTTGAAAACCATGGATGTTTTTTCAAAATAACGTTTTGCTTTTAAAGACATTAATCACTATTAATATTTTTCTAAATAAGTGTGATTTGTTTATTTTAACTAATGCCCGTTACTTAAAAATTGTTTTTCTTTCATTCAATTGTTTATTATTAAGATATCCTACTGTAAAATTAATATGATGAAAATCGCGAAATTCTACAAAATCAGTTGTTCTGTAATGGCATTTAACAGTTAGAAATACTTAGAATTGTAAGTTTTCTGTAAAAATATCGTATTTTGAATATTTTATTTACAATATATATATATATATATATATATATATATATATATATATATATATATATATATATATATATATATATATATATATATATATATATATATATATATATATATATATATATATATATATATATGTATATATATATTATTTTAATATACTATAAAAGAAATTAAAAAAATACAAATTTTATCACTTTTTCATAAAAATATCCATTTTGAAGCACTTTGCGGTACTTGAAAAGATTTTAGTTGAACAATAAAATTTTATTTTATATTCTTTATTCTAATTCCAAGAGGCAACTTTTGAAAACTATTGCATATTTAAATTCAAAAGAAGGTTTTTTCGTTCCATCCTAGCGAACATGCACGAACATTATCTTGAAACCGCCAATATGCTCTGGTTTGTTATCGGAAATTCACACATTTTGCTTGAGTGGTTCGTAGCATGGGTGTTAGCGCTCTGGGTTCGTAACCTAGTGGTGGTGGGATTCGAATCCCGCGGCTGGCATTTTCCCTCTCTTTATTCCCTCTCTTTCCCCTGCTTCAAGGCTGGCAAGCTGAAGTTCTTAGATTATTTCCTTTATGTTAATTAAAATAATATATGTAATTAAGATGTAGATGTTAGTCGACGGAAAAAAATTTTTAAATGTCGTAAAAAAATATAATACATAGGCTATTTATGGCAACATAACCTATAAGAAAAAATATTTTGTTTACAAATGTTAACATTTTTAAACTCTCTTGCAAACTCTCTCTGGCTGCAGAAATTCCAGAAACATGCCATCCCTTTTCTATATCTTTTACTAACAATTCTTGCTACCAATGGTGTTAGGCAAGCTCCAAAAAATAAGAACTATTTTCAGAAGTAGAGGGCATAAATATGGAACTTCTCCCCACATTGGAGATCTAGGTCTATATCCGTTTTAAAATCAAAATCATACCCGTCTGAAATATGTGCTTGAAAATTAGCAACTGCAAATATATTTTGGTAGCTGAGGCACTTTCTTATACATTTTAGGTATAATTATAATTTGGTTACATACACTAAATAGCATTTTATTTTTGCAGTGCAGGTAAAAAAAAGAGAAGAGTTTGATTAAGAAAAAATATCTTTAATATTTAGTAGGAAATTCATTGTGGAAATTGCTACGTAAATGTGTGACATCCACCGCTAAAAAAAATGAGTAGTAAAATAAGATAGATACCACTAATTCCTCTCTTTTAAATAAAGAGTGGTGCAACAAGGCTCCATTTTTAAGTAGATATTTTTTAAATTTCTCCAGTAATAGATAAAAAATTAACAATGAAACTACTTTTTGATTACCTTACACTTCTCACATAATATAATCTTTACATACCAAGAATGTTATGTGAATTTTCCTCGTAAAAGAGGTTACACAGAAATAAGATCCATTTTTTTGAAAAGTATCTTATGTTTAATCATCACCTTCCCTTTCAAATCCATAATTCTGATACAAATTTCTGCTACTTATGGCTACGAATCGGACGTCCGATTAAGGTACGAAGGAGTCATGTCGGTATCGGCGCGATTCACATCAACCCATCACAGGCCCTGAAACACGTAAACAGCAAATCGTTCCCCCTTCGGAGGTTCGTAAACAACCCTCCAGCGGCCTGGAAAATTTCTCCCGTACTTGTCGTTCTACCGGCGCTTCCAGCACTGGCCCGATAAGCTGCCGTCAGTCCTGTGTTTGTTGGGTATATATATATATATATATATATATATTACACCAATTGTATACCTTGATCGTCGCATTTATTATAAATATATATATATATATATATATATATGTGTGTGTGTGTGTGTGTGTGTGTGTGTGTGTATGTATGTAGGGCGTGGGGTTGGAGTAAAACATCCACAACATAAACTAACTAGAAACCATCGTAAATAACAAAAACAATTAAGATTTATTAAGAAAGACTTGAAAAAAACGTAGTCCGTCTACGACGGAATCCAAAGCGGGAGTCTTAATGTTCTTCTCAAACAGAGTAGAGGGGTAGTGATAATGTTCGTGCTAGCGGCGCCCTCTTGCGTCAGACATTATATGCGTTTACAAATAACATTTTATGAAGTTTAAAGTTCATAGTTAAGAGTTCAGTTTTGCTTTCTATATATATATATATATATATATATATATATATATATATATATATATATATATATATATATATATATATATATGTATATATATGTATATAGTATATATATATATATATATGTATATATATATATATATGTGTGTGAGAATTCCCTTCTTGTGGCAACACAGATATTTTAGAGTCACAAGACACGTGCCGCGCCACGAATTAAGGATAACGTGCCACTGGTGCAAATGGCTTACAACTCAACCGTTTCTTTGGAACGCACGTTATTTTATTTTATTTATGCGGGATTAAAATTTTACGCTATGTTATGATGGTTGACGGAATGAAGATTACAGGTTTTTCTTTGTGGCTCTGACTAAATGAGCACCATTGTCGTGTCAGACGGACACAGATATTCCTTTTCTTTATTGTAATAATATGTTGTGGTTATTCAATGTGTAAGGTATACACAAGATTCGATTCACAAGAATCGAACTTTTGAATTAATGAAAAGGGGAGGTTGTTAAGGTTGAAAATGTGTTATCCTGCGCTAGTGCTTAGCGGGCCAGAAGTTTACATGGAAGTACTGCTGGTTTGACTTACTGTTCGTGAGTATAAAAATATATTGTTCTTGAAAGCTGTGTTTATACATTCCGTACAAATAGTACGCATGCTTATTGCTGTAAAAGCCAATTATATGTGCAACGAATTCAATAAACATTGTTTCATGTATAAACTGTGTTTGCTTCAAATTCAAATAGAGTGCCACTTCAAATTATATACACCCAAGTCTGGGTAGAAGTGACCATATAAACTCAAATACTGGCGCCCGAAAATATATATACCCTGGTAGTTAGCGTTACATTTGTAACGAACAACATAATTGAAATTAAAAACTGTGTACTGTGAACTTATATTGATAAAATTGTTGCAAGTACTTATATACTATTTAAAAAATGAGTGTTGTAGAACAAAATCCTGCTGGAAATTTTCCTCGGGTAATTATGGTTCAGCATTTTGCGCCATCCGAAGCCACCTTCAATGGCAGCCCCTCAAGCCAATTCCTAAAGAAAATTGAGCATTACTTTCAGCAACAATGCACCCCAGAGGGGGATAAACTTAAAATTGCTCTAGCCGCTTTAAGAGGTAGTGCATTTCAGTGGTACACATGCATGCAAAGCAGTAATCTGATTTTTGACTATTTGTCATCCAAGCAACAGTTTCTTAGTGTTTTTCCAAAGACCTTTAATCAAAGTCAAATTGAAGCTGAAATTTATTCGCTAAGGCAAAGTGAAGGTCAGTCTGCGTTAGATTTTGCTACGGAAAAGATTTCCAAGTGTGAGGAATATTTAGAAGGGGTGACGGAAGCGATAATCTTAAAAATAGTTATCCAACGTTTGAAGCCAAGTGTTCAAGATATTTTAGATAATCAAACAATTACAAGCAAGGTTACCCTCCTTCAAGCTTTAGCTAAACATGACAATAGGCATTTCTTCGCTACCCCGTACCGTCATTCAGGTACGAGAAGTTTTATACAGCCGCGCCAAAATTTTTCGCGAGTTTCAAACCAGCAGCGTAAGCAGTACCGCAGGCAAAATAATAGAAGCGCACGGCGTTATAATGAAATTAGTGCTCTTAAAGTAAATAATATGGAAGCACCTTACTTGCACTGGCAAGTTGATTCACATGATATGGTTCAACCTGTTGAAACTGTGTGGTCAAATGTATTATTTTGTCCGAGCAGTAATCATTATTTTGAGAATAGTGAAAGTCAGGGTATTTTTGTGGCTTATACAGAAAGTGAGTCTAGCTGGAATAATGCGTTAATTCCAGTACAAATTTCTGAAAATAGGGCCGATACTAATGCTAGTGGTTTAGAAAATAAATCATCGGACACTTCTATTAATGCTATACCTGATATTATTAATGCTATACCTGATATTATTGATGCTATACCTGATATTTTAGATGATATTCACACATCTGTTAATGAAGGAAATTTAGTAGATGACGAAGTATGCGTTACGGAAGTTAGTGAATACTTATTAGTTGACGACAATAAAAATTCTTTAAACGATAGTAGGAACTCGCTAGGTAATGATGATATTATTTCAAGTTTCCATCCGAATGAGGATGCTATAGGCCAGGTTGATAATATGGTTTTAAATAAAGTACATGAAAACCATACTGAGAGTCAGGATGAAAAGTTGACACACAGTTATACTGTAAGTAGTTTAGCTGATGCTTCGGAAGTTATAGACGCAGGTTGCATTAAAACGCACCAGTACGAAAAGCTTAATCTTCCTAAAACTGAAGCAGTGTTAAAGAATTTAAATGATAACGATTCTGATATCGCAAGTTTCAAAGAGACTTTTTCGTCAAAAGAGGATAAAACTAAAGTTAAGGGGGATAAAAAACGTGAAAAAGCGCCTTCAGGTTCCAGCATTAAAACTGCAAATACTGAAGTAATTAAGGCGGTAAACAAGAAGTTGCATAAGCACCAATACCAAAAACAGAGTCAGTTTGTTGAAAAACATGACACAAGTAGAGAGATAAAGCCAGTAACTAAACACGTTGGTGCGGCGTATAAACTTGACAAAATAGAATCTGCATTAAAATCTAATACCGATACAAGCAAAAGTACGAAGAAAGGTAAAGTGTGCACTACAAAAACTCCATCAAAGGATGAATGCGTCGCTGATAAGGTACACAAGGTTATCAAAAGGAAGAATGACAATTTTAAAGTTCCTTTGCATAAGTACAGGAAACGGAAGATTTCTGCCGCCCAGCAAGGTTGGCCTCCTCCCAAGAGACCTCCTGTCCATCGTCAAGCCGGACCAGCGCCTCAGGACATACGACCTGCTGCACGAAGGATGCCCACACGGTCAACGAACCCCTTTACTAGGACTGCGCCCATCAAGAGAGGTTCCACGGATTGGACAGACTGGTGCAAGGAATTTGCTGCATTCATGAGGAACAAGTCTTGTATCAACTTTCTTATTCTAACTCCCACCCTTTAATAAAACCGAACCAAATTGGTTTGCAGTTCCCCATTGTATATACTGTGTAAACATTTTGAGGGGAAGGAGTGAGCCACTGAAAAAAAACGGCATACTGTTGTTTTATAAATTTTTGAAGGGGACATGTAGTGACTAGGAAAAAAATACATACTGCACAATATACCAATTAACCACTAATGTACTAACTTCACAAAAAAATAACACATGTACATTATAAATTGGGGGAGAGCAGATACAGTCAAGAAATGTCATGCTGTGCAATTGTGTTTTCACTTTTAATTAAAATAGATATTTTAGGGCGCAGTTGGCAGCCCAGTATCCGCAACTCTGCAAATCCACTGTTTGATGGTGTCACCTGGACCCTTCGGGGTTAGTTTTGTAAAATGGTAGTGGCGTTTTTCCTCCACACAACGTGTGGAAGGTTTTTTTGACTTTGCCACCCATTATGTCAAAAGTCAGACCAGCACGCGTTTTCAATTAGTTAACTGAAGCCGTTCAGACCTCAGTTACCTAATTTTTTTTTCGAGGGAGGCCAGTGTAAGGTATACACAAGATTCGATTCACAAGAATCGAACTTTTGAATTAATGAAAAGGGGAGGTTGTTAAGGTTGAAAAGGTGTTATCCTGCGCTAGTGCTTAGCGGGCCAGAAGTTTACATGGCAGTACTGCTGGTTTGACTTACTGTTCGTGAGTATAAAAATATATTGTTCTTGAAAGCTGTGTTTATACATTCCGTACAAGTAGTACGCATGCTTATTGCTGTAAAAGCCAATTATATGTGCAACGAATTCAATAAACATTGTTTCATGTATAAACTGTGTTTGCTTCAAATTCAAATAGAGTGCCACTTCAAATTATATACACCTAAGTCTGGGTAGAAGTGAGCATAGAAACTCTATAAATGTGAGTTGTGAATACGCATTATTATATCTTGACTTGAAATACTTTTGATATTTGAACCGTGAGGATAAATTTCCCACACACACACACACACATATATATATATATACACTGAAGTGCCACTGAATTAGGGATAGCAAAGCCTATGCAAATTGTGTAGCTCTGCGCATCATGTATGCGCAAGTGAGGGCGCTGTGGTAACTGCATATATTGCGCGTACTGTGGTTGTTCTGAATTAGTTGTTGGAATTGCCAGTATGGGTAAACTGCCTGATTTAGACGCCTTTGATCGCAGACAAATCGTAGGTGCACGACGCATGGGCCATTCAATTTCCGAAATCGTCAGACAGCTAGGATTTTTAAGGTCGACAGTGTCAAGAGTATACCAAGAATACATGGATGGTGGAAAAAAACTAGCGATCGGGCAAACTGCAAAGTACAATTAGCCTTGACAGTGCGTGGTGAGAGACGGCTCAGACGTATTGTACGTAGCCAGCGAAGCCAAACATTAGCTCAAATTACCACCCAGTTTAATGACGGGTGCCAGTCGTACAGTCAGTAAACGGACTGTGCAACGTTCGCTTCACTGTATGGGTTTCGGGAGCCGTCGACGTACGAGAGTACCATTGCTCTATACACGCCATCGGGCTGCACGTCTTGCCTGGGCAAGAGAGCACAGAGACTGGAATGTAGAGGACTGGAAACGAGTAGCATGGAGTGATGACTCTCGATTCCGACTACTTAACTCCGACGGGAGGCTGAGAATATGGCGTCAGGCTCATGAAGCCATGGATCCTGCATGCCTGGCTGGAACTGTACAAGGACATGGTGGCTCAATCATGGTCTGGGGAGTTTTTTCGTGGCACAGTTTGGGATCTTTGGTGCGTGTACCAACCTCCCTCAATGCAATTCGGTACGTAGAGTTGCTGGGTGATCACCTCCATCCGTTTATGCTGTTCTGTTATCCGCACGGTAATGGAGTTTTCCAGAAAGACAACTGTACCTCTCAGAAGTCCCGGTTGGCTACTGGCTGGTTGGATGAGCATTCCTCTGACTTCTCTGTCATGAATTGGACACCTAGAAGCCCAGACTTAAATCCTATTGAGCATCTTTGGGATGTTTTGAAACAAGGCGTGAAAGATCATCACACAGCACCAAGGAACCTTACTGAATTATGGACAGCTTTAGCCAATATTTGGCAAGCCATTCCCGTGGAACGTTTCCAGAAACTTGTTGAATCCATGCCTCGTCGTGTGGCAGCCGTTATCAAGGCCAGAGGAGGCCCAACTCATTACTAGGTACGTATCCTTAATTCAGTGGCACTTCAGTGTGTATATATATATATATATATATATATATATATATATATATATACAAATGTTTGATAAATAGTTTGGCCAGTACATGAATTCTAAATTATTGAAAATTTGTAGTTAATTGAGGAGATTATTGAACATTTGTAATTAATTAACGTACCACAATCGTTAGAAAGGTTTATATTCTTTCTGTATGGTCTCCTCCCATGATATGATATTTGAAAGCACATCTGGAAGTCGGTCAATAGAATTTGCGATTTTATTATTTAACTATTTTCTTGCAGAAGTCCTTTTCTTCAATCGAAAGTCTTTCTTCTCCATTTCCATTTTTGCGATGAGATCCAAATCACAGATGTTCAGTGTCCGGGAACATAGATTATGTTTCAGAACATACTATTTAAGCCGTGACGTTATTAACGTGATTTTCTCGAAATGATCCAAATTATCGATTTCAAGACACACTGAGTTCTTAGTGAGGGACTGTCGTAATCATTAGGGTTCAATACTGGGATTCCTATGAATGTCTTTGAAAATGTAGAAAACTATCTTGAGCCAACTTTTAAACGATGAGGTTGACCCTTTCTTCCGCCATTGATTTGTTTGAAACAGTGAAAGAAGCAATGCTACAAGATTATTTTTTAAACCTCGTTATAGTGAATGTGTTGCAACCTCTGTAACTTCATGACCTCGATGAACCGTTATCATTCATAGTGCAACTTTCTTTAATTTTATGTTTTGGTTCCATGTTCATTAGGGTGGAGCGAAAAATGCAATTTTGCCAAATTCTTCAGTAATAGCGAAATTAATTTGACCCAACCGTTCAAAAAGCGTATCCTCAAATATTTTTAATTTATTTTCAGGCTATCTACCGGCGCATTTGATTTGAATTTCTCCAAATCTGATCCATTTTCTCTATGCAATATCATTTGTAACCGCGAAAGAGCAAGAAAGCAAGTATCAATTAAGTAGCCAAAGAGTAGTTTTTTTGCAATCATATATGTGTGTTCGGGTCAATGTCCTTGGGCGGTCATTACTCCTTTGCCCGTGCGCATGTGCAAGCACACGCGCAATACACACTTCTTTGGTCAGAATCCGTGATTTTCAACGATTATTGTTCACAGTTCGGTCGTATCTATAGTTTCGTTTGCTAATTCTTGCAGAGTTGAATATGAATAAAACAAGAAAAGCTTCTAGTTCTTGTATTTTTGACAACATTGAAGAGGTGAAAGGTACCATGTTACCTACGATAAGGAGGTTATGAAATTTTATAATTTAAGATTTCAGCTAAAGCTTAAATCGGATACTCGAAGGGAGCCAGCCTTTTTATATATTCCAGAAATTGTTGCGGTGATAATCGAAACTATATGGCAAAAAGCTTCAATTTCAATCGTATCCCACACCCACATTATACACTTGATAAAAGCTTACCATTCGAAATATAAAAAATGATAAAATCTTGGAAACGATTGACTGACGATAAAAAAGAAGATTTCCATCCCCGTAGTAACAAACTACTTGATATCTGTACTTGTAAGTGCAAAGATTTTCTACAATGTAAGTGTCCAACAGGAACAAAAGTAGCGAAAGAAGAACAAACTTTTTTGAATGATCAGAGGACTGAAAAAAAATTATTATTGGTGGTATAGACTTTTCACAAACGAAAAAAATGCAAACTCGAAATAGTAGAAATAGAAAGTTAGAACTATATTATACTTCTGTGACAAATACGGAGAAACGCAAGAATACAGAACTTTCTCCACGAAGCTCTGCTCAATCGGACGAGTCAGAATATATAGGCGATAATTTAGAACAATTGATATAGGCGATAATTTAGAACTGTGTTCTTTAAAGCTCCAAGTGTCCCAGAAAAAATCAAATCTCAGCTTGCCGTCATTGTCAAAAACATGTGATCGATATGGCCTATCTGATAGATCTGGAGCAGCAGTCGCGTCTGCAGTTCTTCATGACATTAAATCAGATGTCGAAATAATAGACAAATCACAATTGTGCCGTGAGAGAGCAAAAGAACGCACAGAAGTATTAGCTAAACATCGAGTTTTCAGTGTTCCAGCTTTATTCTTTGACGGCAGAAAGGATAAAGTTTTAACGATGGAGAAAAAGGGTGTCAAAAAATATCGCCAAGTGATGGTAGAAGAACACATTTCAGTTATCAAGGAACCAGACTCTGTTTATGTCGGATACGCTGTCCCAAGTACTGGGGCAGCTAAAACCATAGAACTTGCTATATGTGACTTGCTTTCTTCTAAAAACATTTCAATGAGATAAACTGTAGCTGTCGGATATGATGGAACAGTTACAAATACAGGAAAAAAGGTGGTGTTATACGGTTGTTAGAAAAATGCTTAAATTAGCCTTTACAATGGATCATATGCCTTTTACACACGAATGAATTGTCTTTAATATACCTGTTTTCATACTTAGATGGCGAAACTACTGGGCCTACTTCCTATTCTGGTACTATTGGATGATTACTAGAAAAATGTGAGAACCATCAGGTTGTACAGTATGAAAAGATAGAAAGCATGTTGCCGGATATTCAGTCGGATGTCATCAGAGATCTAAATTCGGATCAACGTTATTTGTATCATATTGCATCAGCTGTAATTAGTGGCGAGTTTTCTTCCGATCTAGCAAAGAGAGCTCCGGGGAAAATGTTGCATTCTCGATGGTTAACGAAATCCACAGGATATTAAGACTATATATTTCGACGAGAAAACCGTCTGAAAATCTCAAACATCTTGTCCCGTTTGTTGTTAGAGTTTACGTGCCTGTTTGGTTCCAAATTAAAATGCATCCGTCATGCAAAGATGGGTCTAGACATTTTTGGAAATTGGTTTCAGATTCTCGATACCTTCCACCTCAACTAAAAGAAGTAGTCGATCCTGTCATTCCGCGGAACAGCTTCTTTGCACATCATGAGTATTTTCTAATATCGATGCTCTCAGATCCTGAAAAACATGTTCGTGAACTTGCTGCTAGAAGAATCTTAACACTAGAACCGCGGGACTTTCGATATACCTAGAACCGCGGAGCGGGTCATTTTGACCCTAGATTGTAAACTTATAAAATATGCACAAGTGCTTAATTTATTTAGCTAAAACATTTTATTTGTTAAATAATAATCAATATTTCTCAGAATTTACATTAAATAATTTATATAAATCAAGAGAAATTAACTTAATTTTTACAAAATCGTATTATTTAAAATTTTATGTCCTTGAGTATAATAACATGTTTCTTTAACATAATATGACATAAATTTCCTAATTTCAATGGAAAAACAGAGTATGTCTTTTCAATATGTTTAGACAATTTCAAAAAATTAAAAATAAAAAATTTTATCAGTTACTAAAAATTTTATCTATACTTAGTTTTACAGATTATAAAATCCAATTTACTGTATGCATTTTGTACAAAACTGAGTAATAAGTTTTGTACATTTTCCACAGATGGGTGCTTTACATTTTGAACAGATATCTAGAGTTTTAATTTCACATTTCGAAATGTAGCATCGGACTCGTTTACGCTTAATTTTTGGTTCTCCGTCGTTTTCATTGGTTGCTTCACATGCTCTTTTTGCCACTTTTTTATGTCGGAAGAGAACAAACATTTCTCGCAATTCTTAAAGTTTTGAATGAATTGCCGTCTACTAATAGATTTTCCAGTTACAGCTTTATATAAAACCCAGGCATTGATTGTAGCAAGGTTCAAAATATTACAAAAAAACCTGCACCGGCCACCTACGTGAAGCAGACTTGACTGTATATTTCCTTGCCATTTGTTCAATCACGTTCACACCGTATTTAGTTGCGTTGTAGAAAGCGATTATATCAGGTAGTTTTTTTTTGGGTTATCTGCAATTTCTGCGTTTGGATGGAGACTACTTAGCAACAAAACGTTTTTATCTCTTTTACCTTGATAAACAGTTAGACGATAAAGCTGTAGAGACTTCTTGATCGTCTTTATGGGTTAGTACCGTAGTCGAATACAATGTGGATTTTAACATTTTTACAGAGACTAGTATTTATCTTTTTGATCGTTTTACAGTTCCTACAAGGCTGGTGTTTTTGGATTTCAATGCCTCTGCATGCTTCAGTGTTGTGAAAAAGTTGTTCGTAGTGACATTTCTACCTTTGTTCTCATATGGACTTATTAGTCGCATCACTACATGTTCAGAAAGAGAAACGTTGGATGGACTTTTCCAAACGTTGGATGGTTATCTTTTCCAAGATACGGGAATCCATTTATTAGATATTTTGAGTCAAATCTGCAGCCAACCAGAACTTGATTCCACTCTTATCTGGTTTGTTTCGCATGTATTGAACAAACCTACACCTACCTTTTGTAGGAAATAACTGTTCATCTGCAGTTACATTAGGACCTGGTGTATATACCTGGTGTTAGTCTTGCAATTTTCCCTGAAACGATTCCAGATATCCGAAATAAGGACAAATTTGTCTGTCTCTAGACGCTTTGATGTTGTTGATTTTATGTCGAAGCGTAAAAATCCCATTATTTCATGAAATTGGTCTCTTAACATTGTATTTTGGAAAAATAGTGGTCCTCAGTCCTTTGACCACAAGTTATCCAGTTCAAGTCCTTTTGCCCAATATATAGCACGTGTATATAAAATTTATATAAAAGCATTTACTTCTTCTAATGTTATATTCCATTCTCTTCCTGAATCTGCTGATGAGCTTCATCTTCAGAACATTTCTTTATGTGTTTCAATATCCATTCATCTATAAAAAGTCTCCAAGAACTTGAAGGACTGTTGTCGATAACATTGCGTTTAGCATATGGTGTTGGGCCCCCCTACTTCTTTTAAAATATTACACTTTAATATTCTTCCTCTATCGTTTGTTCCTAATTGAGAGACATTCCAAATTGTCCCATCTTTGCCAGCTTCATTATTTCCAATTCTGAATGTTGTTGTCGATTTCTTTTTCAAATTTCTTTGCGTGTGTGTAGATTTTCTTGGAATGTTTAATTTTTATTTTTTATCAGATAAATTATCATCAGTATTGCGATGAGAAGGACCAGGGATTGTTAGAGCATTGCCAGAGTAATCTTCACTTTAATTTTCTTCATCCGAATCCAAATTTTATTCAGTAGCAGGCAGGTATTCATCCTCACTACTCGAATTCGAATCTTGAGAAACCTTCTTTTTTTCGAACCATCTGAATCCTTTTCAGATAATTGTTTTAAATATTCTAAAGCTTCCTGAACAGCAAGATTACAGCGTCGTGACATAGTTTTTATACATATACTAATTACAGAATAAAACCAACTTCAAAAAGACTTCTAAATATTCGCAGTAATTTTTCACTGCATTCGAATGTAGTTCGTGCTTCAAACTTAATATAATGACCTAGCCTGAAAAACCTTCACTATTTTTCCTTCTGGTACAGTCCATTTAAGGAATTCTAGGGTGGGGTAGAAGTATTTTACAATTACTGTTCGAGAAAATGCATCTGTTTTTCGTTATTCGTGCATTAACATTTCTTTAGGGTCAAATTGACCCGCTCCGCGGTTCTAGGTATAAGTGTTAATAATCGGAAAATTATTTATGTTACGAATTTTTAAATTTGGTAAATTGTTGTTCACCTTAAAATATTAAAAGTCATAAAAGGAATTTTTTTTTCAATTGATACTTTTCGTGTGGTGATAAATTAAACATCGTTTTGGGTCAAATTGACCCGCTCCGAAGTTCTAGTGTTAAAAGCAAGACACGCGATTCATCATGGACTGTTTCCTCATGTTTTTGAGGTCCCTAAAATAAATCTTAATGTCAAATCTTACACAGAACTTATAGATTGGCAACAAAAGTATTTTCAACCTCCCATTATTAGAAACGTCAAGGATGAAGATTTGCTCTCGATGGTAGAAACAAAAGGAAGTGAAAAGATACCTTTTCTAATATTTCCATGTAATACACAAGCCATAGAACGTTCAGTAAAGACACTAATGGAGGTTTCTATGTAGGTATGTGAAAAAAGTCCAGAGAAAGTCTCACGAATTCCAAAATTGTTTCAAGAAAATTGATGCCCAAATTCGACACCAAGCGTGATTTTAAAGTATCCTTTGACTAGTTTTATATATTTTTTATGTTTTAAGTGAAGCTTTTTTTATTAAATTAGTAATAATTTTGTTCCTCGTGAGTCATTTTATTCTTAATAACTAATAGTTTATATAGAATTTAGAACAATATCCTCGTGCAAGTTTCATCTGTATGCCAGCAAAAATATAAATTTTCAAAGCAAATGCGCCGGTAAAAGGAAAATATTAATAAAAAAATTGTAATACATTTTTTGTTCCTCTATAGGTAGGTCAAACTTTTATCACTATTAGAAAAGAAAATTTGAAAAAAAAAATTTCCCTATACGAGCGCTCCACCGTAATATTCATTCTGATTCCCTTGATAATAATCTATAATATTTCATTCACTGTTACTTCGTTTGAACCCACGAACGTTGTATTTTACTTGAAAAAGATCTCTGATGAACGGTCCCAATCGCGAAATAACATTCCAGGTATCATTCTACCTTTCCCAGCGTTGCATATATGCAGCATCTAATGTAGCTGAACGGTAACCTCACATTGCATGGGCTGAAACCACTTTCGATCATTGTTACCATTTACTGCCGGGATAAGTTAAAAGGCCCTAAGTCCAGCATTTTTCTAAATGCTTTTTTGTAGATTTCTCGAACCGATATAAAAGAATGCACCTTTTTATGACATTAGAAAGCCCTAAATCCAATTCATTGATGAGTTATATTGAAATTTATATTGGTCCTAACTCAAGTTTGAGGTCGTTTTCTATAAAAGAAAGCCCTACGTAACAAACAAATAACAGATGGAGTTAGAGCCTTTTAACTTGTCAGGGAAACTTATCTTCGCAAACATTACATAGCAATAATTGCTATGTAATATTTGCGAAGTGGCACAGCAACACAGCAATGGTTCCGCAACTCGATTACTCTTTGGTGGTTGGTTTAGCTTTAGTGATGCTAAAGTATTACACGGTATTTTGGTAGCAGTAACCTCTGGAGAAAGTTTTTTTTTAAAAATTAGGGAAAGGTAGCTCTACTCTCATTCTCCACTTGAACTTTGTTATTCACAGCAGTCGTATTGTTATACAAGACTAACTGTCCAAGTGTACAGTTGCTGAAATAAAAAAAAATAAATGATCCCCAACATAATGGATTTACGACCTGAAAACTAAAACTCCTACAAAGAAACCTATAAACTATGCAAACATAGATTCTTCTAGTGATCGAGTATTGATTTCATATACAGTCGACATTATGCCATTTATATATGAAATTATATTTTATCATTTCTACTCGGAAGTAACTTTGCATGAAATCTGTATACTGAGTTGATTTCATGCATCATTAGCTTTCTTGCACAGGTAATGGGGAAAAAATCAACGTAATGCTGCCATCAAGGATTCAATTGTTCTTTTAAATAAATATTTCAAATGCATGGAGTGGAAAAGGGCCCATTCTGGTAATTTTTATTGTATTCCTCGTATATATTGAAGTTGAAAGTTAAACGACGCGTCACCTGTCCATGTAAAAAATTTATTCCAGCTTCTAATAAGTAATATCCATAGTTCTAGAGCTTTTGACATCAGCTAATAAGTTCTGTGTTATTTTGCTTTTAATTTCTTATCTTAAACCTGAACGAATGAATAATACATATGATTCATACCTTTCAGATTAACAAAAATTTGTTTGATCTATCTCTGAAACTATTTGTTGAGAATTATAACCATTTTCCACATTTTTCACACTGATTTAAAGATATTTGACTAAAATATGCCATAAAAAGTAAAAGTTTACAAAGTAATTCCCTTTAAAAGTCGTTGAAAATGTTTTAAAGGGTAGGTTTTCAGCAAAAGTTTATGAGATACCAAAGAAACTTTTGTTTGTGACATTATACATTAATATTCTTCTCATTAAGAAGTTTAGATAGAAGTTCGTTAGAAAGTTTTGCCCTTCCGATTCAGTTTCTTAACTATTTAATGTTACAAACGGAAGTGAAACGCATCTCACAAAATGTGAGCTAATGATAAACATTTATGTTTCTTCGCACTTATTTCTTCGCGAACATAAAAATCCACATCTGCGACATATAAATGTGAGTGTTCCATCTTTCCACAAGTATCTTAGAAAAATGACAACAAAAGATGTCTATATATTTTAATGCTCATCATTAACCTAAATGTTTTGAATGTGTTGTAAATGCCAAGTAATGAAGTTTTGGTCAAGGAGCAGCTAATTTACTGTTTTTTAAGTTCCTGAATAGCACAAGAAAACGACATAGATTGACTAAATGAGTTCCTTTGGGTATAATGATCCTATTGAGAACAACTATCTCAAGAAGACGTGAGCATTTTTTTTTATTTTTGCCTGCTCTATCACAGGAAATATTTTTTTCAGCTTACAGCTTGAATGAGTGTGACAAAATAGGAGGGATCGTAAAAAATTAAGCGTTGGAAAAAGGGATAAGAAGACTTTAACGGATTCTTTCATTCCTAAGAGAGAAATTAAAGCATATCTATATTTTATGGATTACAATTTTCGTAATTTTGCCAGTTTTATTTATTCTATTGAAGCTTCTAGGAAACTGAGTTTTAATAACTGATATTACGTATTTAGAAATACTTTGAATTTTTTTCATAAAAAGTATTTGTCGCTTTTAAGTGTAAGACATCTGAAAAATTTTAAATATTCTTCCGCAATTAATTCAGTATTAAATCTCGATCACATGATATAGCTTATTTTGAATAGCGTAGGATATTAAGATTTGCATTAACAGCCACAGATCCCATAAAACTTGTCGCTTCCATGAAAATTATTGGCTAAATGCGGATTCAAGCTTAGGAATAAAAACAACTTTAAAGTGGAAATAAATGGATATTCAAAACAAGATGGGTTATTACGTGAGACTGAAACAATGACACTATGCACATCGGATTCAAAATTCCCTGTACTTCATGTTTATACATTATGGAACTGTTTTTTTATAGTGTTGTGCTTTCAGTTGTGCTCGGAGGCCATCTGGAGACATCAGATCGGTTGTTTCAATATCAGAACAATAGTAAATTATTTCAATATCAAAATTATTGAGTTATTTCCCTCATTAGATTATATAGAGAAACTCTTATGTCATGAAAGTCCTTCTTTGGCAATTGTCAGTCTTCATATAACAAATGAATGGAGATATATTATTGAATTTTTTTTGGTAGTATTATATGGCATTAAAAATGAGTTGACTGCATGTTACATTATAGTGATTGGGAATTCGTCATCTGGAATAGAAAAAGGACATCAATGAAACTATAAACGAGGAATGACAACCCAAAAATTATGAACGATGGAACATATTTATTTTTAGGGAATATTAAGAAAAGGGCTTAAGGCCTAAAAAAATACAGAATGTTTGACCTTCTATGCGTTTATGGCCAGGTGGATGAGTCTTGAGTCCCCATGCGAACAGCAACTTTTTCGAAGTCCAACTCCCTCGCCTCATCTCAGGCATTCTATAAAGCCCTTCTCTGCAGTCTGTCGTCCAACGGGTAGGGAAAGATCGCTGTTCTTGCAGGTGGATGGTGAGTTTTGCATCTGTCCAGCAGTCCGCCAAATTTGGAGAATAGCGCTCGCCAAGCGGCGAGAAAAACTGCGAAAATAAAGCAACGCAAAGAGACGTGATTGCGCATGTGTATCTCGGGGAGGGAAAAAGTAGCCAAACTTGTACATAATATGCCAACCCTATTGTTTTATTGATGTCATATTTCTATTCCAGATTACGAATTCCCAGTCACTATAATGAAACATGCAGTCAACCCATTTTTAATGCCATATATGATTTGTATATTATATTTGTATGCCATTTTATGCCATATAAATTATCTTTACGATTTTTTTGCCCCCTACATGTCTGGCTCATATCTTACACAGCGAATTTTGATATAAGTGTTCGAAAGTTTGAACCCAGAGCGGCAGTCTTAAATCTTAATCATATTCTTCAATCACATTCTTCATACTCATAATCTTAATTATATTCTTCAAGATAAGAAAAGGGGCCATACCGCTTTTATTGCTTGTCAGTTATACAAATAACAAAATTAAACCAATGGTTGTATCAAAGACTGATTGGAGGAGAATGTTGCCAAATGTATGTAAAGAAAATTGGTCGCCAGTACATTGTGAAGGAAAAGGGTTGTTTTAAAAAATCCACAGCTTTCAACATCATATGGAGGGTAAAGAGTTAAAGCGCACCAAGTCCATGTTTTAGCCATTTGTATACTAACACTGTCGCGATACAGTAAAAATATCACATTTTTCAATGCAATAGTGAACCGTGGTGTCCTTTTTACGTTGATGAACAGACTAAACAAACAAAAGGCAATCATTAATTTCTGCACTTGTTCAAATTACACATATATTTACTCTGAACCAACGATCATGATCTTGGTTCACTTTAGCTCTGATCCCACCATATATTACAAACACCATTAAAAGGATTTTGTCTGAACACGAGCGGTCCTAATATTACAAGTAAGGCAGAGTGTTTTACCTTTTTTTTCTAGCAGCCGTTTCCCTGAATGAACATTTATTCATAGAGAATAGAAATGAATCACGCTAAGAAGGTAGGACTGAAATTGAAAAATACTAATAACTATTGTCTTATATATTATTCTAACTAACTCACGGATATAAATGTGGAGCTAATGAATAAAATTCAATCAATCAATATATATATATATATATATATATATATATATATATATATATATATATATATATATTTATATATATATATATATATATATCAAGCAGGGCGGTCGACCTGCAACGCCAAGCTAAAAAAACAAATAGACGCCAAATGAATAAAAGCGCCAAGTACAAAAATTCGTCAGACCGCGTACTGCTTATATACTGTGCACCGCCTGCTCGTATTGTCGCTATGTTAAATCAGTTAAATTATAAAATTCTGAATGAACCAAGCATAGTACAAAATTAAAACAAAAAGCAGAAGAATCTTATCAGCGAGTACTTTAAATTGAGATAAAAATGGACTTTCAAAGCTAAAAATTAACCGAGATACGGAATTTTTAATTTTTCGTAAAATTAGGGATTTTGCTAGAATCGAGTTGGCACCAAGAATTATTTCGTCCACATTTCAAGAAGATCTATAGAGTTTAATATTCAACAGATTCGAGTGAGGCTTGGTGTTTTCGATAAGTTATTCGCTAACTTAAAATCTTTTATATATTTCAGTTAAAAAAAATAAATATTTCTATGTTTAATTAACATAAAACTGTAAAATTAGCATCTCAGGGCGATAGTACGCCAAAATGGAAACCATTACTCAACAACACCGCTACTTTTCCAACCGTTCAATCATAGAAGAATTACGACTAGCGCCCAGTGGCTTAGTGGTCAAGACATCACCCTTCCACGCCGTGGGCGCGAGTTCGATTCCCGCAAAAGACTTCTTTTTCTTCTGGAGAATTTTTAATTATTTTGCATATGTGTGTCCGTATTTGTTTGTTTGTTTTAAATGTCCATAGAAAATACTAAGAATTGAATTCAAATAATAAGGATTAATAATTATTCATATTTCACTTTTTGCTCAAACCACATGGGTTTGCAAATTAGAGAAATATTAATTTCTCAATAAAATATGCATATACGTATACAAAATATACATATAGCAAATGATTCATCTTTATATATATATTTCTTCTGTCCGCGTGTATGTCACTGAACTCCTAAACGGCTGGACTGATTTTTCTGAAATTTTGTGTGTCCGATTAAGATGATTAGAGAATGGTCTAGATTCACAATAAGACACCCCTAGCACCTTAGGGGGGGGGAAAACATACAAAAATAAATGAAACGATTTATATCACAGTGGAATCCATAGTTTTCGGGGTCGCTAAGATTAATAGTGACACTCCCGATGTCGTTTAAATGCAAGTTCAGTCCCCCCCCCCATTAGCATAGGGGGGACGAGGGGAGAAGAAGGGGGAATATAAAATCTCCTAAATGGCTGATAGTAATGTCCAATCCATAGTTTTGGGGGCCGCTGAGATTAATAGTGACACTCCTGATGTCGTTTAAGTGCAAGTTCAGCCCCCCCCCATTACCATAGGTGGTGAGGGGGAAGAAGGGGGAATATAAAATCTCAAAAATGACCGAGAGTAGTGTCGAATCCATAGTTTTTGGGGTCGCTGAGAGGAATTGTGGTAATCCCATTGCCGTTTAAGTGAGAGTTCAACAACCCTCCCCCCATCAACGTTGGAGGGAAGGCGGGGGGGGAGAAGATAAAATGTCCAAAATGACCGAGAATAGTGTCGAATCCACAGTTTTCGGGGTCACTGAGACGAATAGTGACACAACTGATGCCGTTTAAATGCAAGTTCAGCCCCCCATCAGCATTGGGGAAGGAGGGGAAAGGGGGGAAAATGAAATGTCCAAAATGTCCGAGAGTAGTGTCAAATCCATTGTTTTCGGAGTCACTGAGATGAATATAGGAAACTAAAAGTGTTGTTTATAATGAAGTTTTGAGTTAAATAATAGAGTGAATTTGTAATTTTATTTTCTCATTTGTATACTGTACATATACTTCTAAATACCCGCAAATAAAATTACTTAGATTTTACACTATAGGTAGAATTCATTCCTTACCCTGTATAGTAAAAAATTGAGATTAATAAATACCTGGGCAAAGCCAAGTAAAAAACTAGTATATATATATAAAAGAGAATGTTTGTGTGTGTGTCCTTTATGCATTCCAAAACGGTCCATCCGATTGAGATGAAATTTTGTACAGATGTTGTTCTCACTCCCGGGGGTCCGAAACACTGGAGGGGGGTGACATCCCTAGCACCCCTGGGGGCAGGGAGCACATATAAAAATAATCGGAAACGACTAATATTATTGTCGAATCCATAGTTTTCAGTGTCGCTGACATTAATAGTGATACTTCCGACGCCGCTTAAATGCAAGATCAGCCCCCCCACAGCATTGGAGGGGGAGATGGGGGGGTTGAAGAAAGGGTGAGTATAAAATGCTCAAAATGATCGAGAGTAGTGTCGAATACGTAGTTTCTCGGGGTCCCTGAGATGAATAGTGACCCTTCCGATGCCGTTTATGTGAGAGTTCAGCCCTCCTCAGTATTGGGGGGGGGGAGGCGGGGGTAGAAAGAGTGAATATAAAATGTCCAAAATGACCGAGAGTAGTGTCGGATCCATAATTTCGTAGTCACTGAGGGGAATATAGGAAATTAAATATGTTGTTTATAATCAAGTTTTGAGTTGAATTAATAATAGAGTGAATTTGTAATTTTAATTTATCATTTGTATACTGTATTTACTTTTAAATACCTGTAAATTAAATTACTTAAATTTTATACTATATGTAAAATCCATTCCTTTTCCTGTGCAATAAAAAAATTGAGACAAATAAATACCCGGGCAACGCCGGGCAAAGAGCTAGTGATGTATAAATAGTGTTTATTACGATATTTCCCATTCTGTTTATAAATATTGACTAGAATAGAAAGATGCCATCCAAATTGCAATTAAAATGAAAAAACAACCGAGCCTATTACAGAGATTTGAAAAAACAAAAAAGTTCTCCAATTAAGTTCACAAAGTGATACATTTGTAACTGATGATGAGACTCCAGGTATCAAGCAATTGTTTGCCTACAAAAATCCCAGTTTGTGAATGGTTATTTACCTATTTCAAAAAAATAGCTGATATCCACTAAAAAAAATTTTAAAAAGTATAAAAACGCCAAGCTTCAAAATAAAAGTTACGACTAAAAAATGGCGTGATATCAAATATCCAAGCTTATTAATTTCGAGTACTTAATTTCCTAATCACGAATTTTTCACATCTAAGTTAAGTGGTTAAGCATGACTTGTTGATAGAAACCCTTCTTCCTTAGACCAAACTCATCATAACCTGTTTCTGAAAATTTGAGTTTTAAATATTTATACATACCAGGCTTATGGGCCGTCTTTAAAAAAAAATAAATAAATGAAATAGTTAATGTAAATTTAAAACATCAATTTCATATTTTAATTGCGCACTTCGGTGCTGTGTTAGACAGTATGTTTATAGCATCATTCCATCAAAAGGTACGACAAAACATGGTGTTATATCCAATTTTGTTAAGCACTGGGACTCAATTACATTTCTTAACAGATATTTAATGGGATATTAGTCATTTTAATCAGTCTTCTATTTAAAGTTAGTGCATGATGACAAACAAAACAAACCGTTAGCTAGAAAGAAAAATAATAAATAATGTTGTCATTCTCCAAATGAAAAATTTTGCATTAAAGAACGAAAAATATGTATACCATGCTTTGGAGTTACGTTGCGCAAATGTAACGTGAAAAGAAATTTCAAATTTATAGAATAATTCGTGACCATCTTAAAATTGCTGCTACATTCGTTTTAAAAGTAACCAAATAACAGGACACACATATTTTGCATAAATAACTAAAATGAATAATTTATACAACTAAATAACATGCTTTCGACGTTTCAACAGACAAAATTTATTTATTCCAAATACGAAAAGACGGCTGACAAGCCTGGTATGTATAAATATTTAAAACTTAAATTTTCAGAAACAGGTTATGATGAGTTTGTTCTAGGGAAGAAGGGTTTCTATCAACAAGTCATGCTTAACCACTTAACTTAGATTTGAAAAATTCGTGATTGGGAAATTAAGTACTCGACCTTAATAAGCTTGGATATTTGATATCACGCCATTTTTTAGTCGTAACTTTTATTTTGAAGCTTGGCTTTTTTTACTTTTTTAAAGTTTTTTTAGTAGATATACAGTATGCCCACTAAAGTCCCTTCCCACCGTCTTAACTTCGGAACGGCTGCTGCTATATTCATAAAAGTGGTGTCTAGGTATAGTAAAGTAGCCATGAGCTACTGAATGAAACCACCTACCGCGCCACCTGGTGGAAAACTGCGGTGTTAGCATTCCTATCTCGAAAACGGAATGAGATAGGGTAAAAAAGTGATTTACAAAGTTGTAGAAAATCATCGATTTAGTACGAAAAGATACCTTGTGGACATTAATGAGAAGACTACAACGGTTAAAACGCGCATTTGTTTTTTCGTGATTTCCTACACTGTGACGTGACAAAAGGATCTGAGAAAGAAAAAAACAACTAATTTTAACAGTATACCTTTATTTGAGATGTTTAAACTTCTCACCGACAGCTACAATACACATTTGGATCCTCGTTTGAATATCACGTTGCACACGTTGGAGCATAGAGCGTGACACGTTGGCACAAGTGTCCGTAATGCATCGTTTAAGGTCCTACAATGTTTGTGGAGGGGTCGCATACACCTGCTGTTTCAGTTATCCCCGCAGGAAAAAGTCCAGTGGAGTTAGATCAGGCGAACGTGGTGGCCACTCTTCGAAACTGCCATATCCAATTATTTGGACCCCGAATTCCTTGACGAGGTACTGCTTCACTGGAGATCTCAGCTTTGGAATATTCGGCCATGACCACGAGCATCAACATACTACAACCCCAAGAAGGTGTCTCTTTTATAGCTGTCTCAGGTGAACAGGCGTGACGTTTCTTAAGTATTTACATAAAGAAAAATTTTCGAACACCAAGCGCAAGTTGCGTTGAGTTGATGCGACACTATTTAACACGATCTACGTATTGTCTACTCTGTTTATAAAGACAATCAGTACAAGGATGAAACCCTCGAGGTTTGAACAGCGGTCCTTTTGATTGGGGATCAAAAGCGATATACCACTGTGTACATTGCGGTGTCATGTTTTGCCCGAAAGATAATCATTTCTCCTTTCGTTCAAGTTTCTTGCCGTCACAGTGTAGGAAATCAAGAAAAAACAAATGCGCATTTTAACCGTTCTATTCTTTGCAATAATGTCCACAAGGTATCTTTTCGTACTAAATCGATGATTTTCTACAACTTTGTAACTCACTTTTTTCCGTATCTAGTTCCATTTTCGAGATAGGAATGCTAACTCTGCAGTTATCCACCAGATGGCGCGGTAGGTGATTTTATTCAGTAGCGCATAGCTACTTTACTATACCTAGACACCACTTTTATGAATATAGCAGCAGCCGTTCCGAAGTTAAGAGAGTGGGAAGGCACTTTAGTGGGCATACTGTATATATACAGTGGTACCTCGACTTACGAGTTTAATTCGTTCCATGACGGAGCTCGCAACTCGAAATGCTCGTATCTCGAATCAATTTTCACCATTGAAATGAATAAAAATGCCATTAATTCGTTCTGGGCTCCCCCAAAAGACCGCGATTTTTGGTACATACTTTAAATAAGAAAAATGTGCTTATAAATGACAAACATAGCATAAAAACGCAATACAATATAATATACAGCTATAAATGTGTTTAATTAAGTGCAATGTACACCATTTACATTGGAGATCAGACTTGAAGATGCTGATGGAAGAGGAGGAGAAAGGCTGAACTGCAAAATTAAATCTTATTCGTTGATTTTTGACCTTTTCGCCACGCTTTCTTAACTTTCGCTTTTATTACCAGCTACTCTCTAATAAGGTGTCCACATACGTGCTGTACTGCAGATAATTCTGCGGGGAAAACAGTTATTTATGGGGCGGAGCGCTCTGTAGCGATCCCTCCACACCGCGGTTTTTCACAGTTCATCAAAGAGACACGAGGGACCTTGGGGGGGGGGGGAGGGTTGTGTTGAAATGTCTGGAATACAGTCTAGTGTTCATTCACACATCGCTTGGGGGGAGTATCGTGACTAATCGACCCAAAAATGTGTCAAGAGGAGTCGGGGGATGCTTACTGCATATGCGCTCTGTTTAGTAGTCATTGTACAACTATATATATATATATATATATGAGAAATTTCATTTTCCAAGGGTATAGTTTAAAAGAGAGACATTGAATACAAACCTTTGTTAGTTATAGACTTACTAGGTATTTTGCTTAAATGTCACAGAACAGTTAAAAATCAAAATTAACTACATTAAAATTTTAACCATAAATCAATGAACCCGGTTTTAAAACGTGGAATATTCGTTTAAATAAATTGTGTTTTTCTGTATTTATTTGAACAACGCGCATGTATCACCGATGGAATTTCTGATAAAATTGGAAAGTTAAAATGAGTAGCAACATTTCGCAAACCAATGAATTTTGTAAATTGATCTCTTTCATACGAGATTTACATATTATCTATGTAAATCTCGTATGTAAATCTGTCTATCTATTTACATATTATCTCAGAGTTCATAGTAGAATGGAGACAGCTTTGTGTGACTGCAGATAAAGATATTTTAGAAATTTCAATTTAAACATAAACAATTGGTAAATTATATATATATTGCCACATTTCCTCGAATGAACATTTGCTCAGCGGTATCCCTGCCGACGTCTAATCCGAAGGTCCCGGTTTCGAAAGCAGCCGCCGTCGGTATACAAGAACATCGTTTATTTTAATTTGCTCTGCATGCGATCTGTATGCAAATTTATCTATTATTTATTTCAGTTCCGGTTCAACAGGTTTCTGGAATAATCCTCACACTTCCAGTGGAAATGTCGGGAACGTTCCTGAGGGGTATTTAAGGTGATGTTCCTCGCAATCTGGTTAATAAAATCTGTTCTGATCTACGCTTCATGTCATTTCCGTATTCCCCGAAATCATCGTGACATTTGGGGGTGGGGGCGCCGGGTAAAGCCGAAGTCTGGATTCAGGAGAAAACCGAAAAAGTAGAAGACTCCAAGGAGTGTCACCTGAATTTGGACTGCGGAATCCTGAACCTCGAAATATACGAGAGTTAGCGATGGAAGAAAACTCTCCAGTATCTATTATGCCTTTAATTCAGCAACAACGCAATCCCTCGATTTTCAGAGGGGAGCTGGTCAAGGTCCAGGAAAATGGTTGAAGGAATTTGGGCGAGTAGCAAAATACAACACACGGAGTGACCTGGTGTGTTTAGCAAATACCTATATCTTCCTTGACGGTACCGCAAAACAATGGTTCTAAAATAATGAAACCCGACTGACGTCATGGGAAATTTTCAGTTATTAACTAAAAAAGGCTTTCGGTGTTGTATCTAAACTTTTATTATTACTTTACTACTTTATTATTTATTTAAATCAAACTCAACAAAGAGTATTAATTAATTTAGACTTATTCCTTATATTTAAAACGTATAGTGGTTAGTATTGCGTTGTGTAATCAATCTTCTACCTAAAACAATACCCTAGATTCTGTGGCTAACAGAAATTCACAAATGATTAATCACAAAACATGACAGACACAATTTTAACTGAGGGAAACAAACCAAAATTTTTATTCATTACTATTAGCACAAATTAATATAATCTAATCACCTTACGTTAAACAATAGAATTTAGAGAAATCTTATCTCATTGCCATAACTCTGTTATACATCAATATACACATACATATTAGTAATATCCCTCGTTCTACTTGTAAACATAAAACATTAAATTATATCCCTCATAATAAAATTAATAATTATACTTTGAAAAAAAAAATGGCCACAATAAAAGAAAAAAAATTTAAGATTGACTGACCAAAAAAAAACTTTAAAAACTTTATTAAATTAAATTAAGCCATGGCTAAAAAAAACTTATCGGATAGCTTAGAAGCCTCGAGACCACTTCCATATTCCTTCGTTTTAGTACTTCGGGAGAGACAATACTCCAGGTCCAGGGTCTTTGTTCAACAATCTTCATCATAATTGCGCTCATCGAAAATTCTCGTCAGCTCCGAACAACCGGTAGCATTGATCAGGATAGAGACATGCAGCAAGAGCTTCCGTCAGTCAGATAACCAGGAAAAAGGAAAAGTCCCCGTATTTTTTGTGTGCTGCCCTTTTATAATCTTTTTTTAGTCTATTCCACGTGGTACTTTTAATTATATCATCTGTTCTGCTACTCACCTCAAGCATGTCCATGAGCTTCTCTGACCCTCTCACATCCGGGTACAATCATATGGGGAAACCCCATGTGGTCCTCTTCTCAGCATATTCCTTTGCAAAAAGTGGGCAAAATTGTCTCTTTCTTTGAATGCAACTGAATAAACTGTATCGCCATTTTTTTAAAGATTCTCGAGAAGCACTTCTGTGTTTCAAACCAATACGTGATAATTTAATATATATATATATATATATATATATATATATATATATATATATATATATATATATATATATATATATATATACATAAAAGGAAAAAATTAAACTTAAAAATAAAAGGGGGAACTTAAAGGTTATAAAACTTAAAAATAAAAGGGGGAAAATAAATAAAAATTCTAAACAAAGCTTAATTTTTAAAAAAAATTACCTTGCGTCAGTCAATACACATAAAAAATAAAATAAAAATAAATTGAAATTGTCAGTCAATCAAACACTAAAATACATTAAATTCTTGCATGTTACATTTAGTACATAAAACATGATTTATCATTTGCTCAACTTTCATGAGTGTCACCACAATTAATTCGCGCGAAAATTAATCTAATGACACTCATCAAAGTTAAACAATAGGTGGAGAAATTTATTAAGGTATTTAATTCACTATATATTTAATTTAAATTATTTAATTTATAAAGTGATACACAACATCGGTGATACGCCCTACTCTGTTCGGCATGCCTAAGGTCAACTAAATATCCGTGCCCATAAACCTTGTAAAGGTACTCAATCATACCTCCAGAGTGTGTTAGGACTATGTCATGAGGCAAACCCAAATATGACGGAAGAAGAAAAACTCTCACATCTAATGAAGGGAGTGGCCGAAAACGTGTACCAGGCCTTGGTTACAAAAGAAATCACCACGACTGAGGACTTTACAAAATGGTGTTTGAAAATATGCAGCAAAAGCGCATAAAGCCGCATAAGTTTGAGCGACTTCCAAATCTCGTACCCATGGCGGCCATCCAAGAGCAATCCGACTTTGCCTGTCTAATCCGACAAATAGTCCGCGAAGAGGTTGAACGCGTCATGGCGCCAGTGTCTACTAAACCCGAAGCACATATTACAGCTATTGAGTCCCTTGTTCGCGATGAAGTTGTCAAAACCCTAGCACCTGTAAATAAGGAATCATCTCCCTGGACTGAAGCAAAATCAAGGCATCAAACTCCCTACGCTGATGCTGCAAGAAAAGTCAGACCGATGTTTACGACCCCACAGAGGAAGACTGAGGTTTGGAGAACCCCGAAAACCAGCCAGCCTGCTTCCACTGCGGACGGCCAAGGCATGTTGTCCGATATTGCCGGGAAAGGAGAGCCGTATTCAACAACTATTGGGCCGATCGAAGAGGTATCAACAGATCCAGAAGTTCATATGCCTCATTTCACCCGACCAGACAATAAGAGCTCATCTCCCAGTCCCACGCGTGGAAGATCACCGTCCCGCCGCTTCAGAGCTCCTTGAGCTCTGAGCTAAAGAGCTTCAGAGCTAGCCAGTCTCCCGGACGACGTAACGAGGAAAACTAGTTGGTGCGAGCTTCCCTGGGGGTGAGGCCGCTAGCACTGGAACTTCTCCAACAGCCGCAAAGATGTGTGGAAACCACCTCGACGTGACTGTGGACGGCCAACCGGTACGTGCCCTCGTGGACTCCGGAGCATCTTGTTCGGTTATTTCTGACGAATATCGACGCCACTTACGAAAAACCATGTTTCCAACCACAGAAATCGCAACACTTAAGGTAGCCGATGGAAAACATGTACAGCCTATGGGAAATTGTGTACTTAGACTCGATGTGAACGGGCGAACACAATCATTTGAGTTTACAGTGTTAAGACAATGCAGCCACTAAATTATCCTCGGCTGGGATTTTCTTCTGTCCCCTCAAGCTGTTATAGATTGCTGCCGACTGGAACTGTCGTTGGAAGACAACATAGAGGATTTAAAGAATTCCTTACGCTTGTCATCTATAAAAGACTAGATAATACCTGCCAGATATATGAGCCGAATATAAGTTTCAGTCCCGGGAATGAATGACACTGTGAATGCAATCGTGGGAGCTAATAAATATTTGCATCTGAGTAAAGAAATCTTTATTCCCTGCACCGTGATCACCATCCAGGACTGTACGGGGAAATTATGGAATGTGAAGGGAAAAGCTGAGCCCCAAACCATCCTCCAAGGTATGTGCGTTGGTTTTGCTGAATCACTCGATGAAGACAGTTTAACAGTAATATCTGATACGTCTTCCGGGGGTGCTAGGAAGACTGAAAATAGCGATCTTTCAGTTGATTATCCAATAATGGTATCAACAGGTCTTGCTCCTAAGCAACGAGAAAATCTAGTTCAAATCCCGAAACAGTCTCTAATATTTTTTATAACGAGAAGAAAAGTGTGAGCAACAGCATAAAAGTCAGACACAGAATAAACACAGGTGATCATCCACCAATAAAACAAAGAGCCTATCGAGTTTTACCAGCCGAACGCCGCATTATACAGAACGAAGTGGATAAAATGCAAAAAAGGGGCATAATCAAACCCCCGGTTAGTTCGTGGTCGTCCCCAGACATCTTGGTAAGAATAAAAGACGGAAGCTGGCGGTTCTGTGTTGACTACCGTTGCCTGAATCAAGTTACTAAAAAGGCGTGTACCCCTTGCCTTGTATCGATGATACATTGGACTGCTTGAAGGGAGCTAAGTACTTCTCGATTGACCTTTACTCAGGATATTGGCAAATTCAAGTCGATGAAGCAGGCCGTGAGAAGACAGTTTTCATAACCTCTGAGGGGTTGTACGAATTTAAAGTTATGCCCTTCGGCTTGTGCAATGCCCCTGCCACCTTCGAGCAAATGATGGATAACTTATTGCGTCATCTTAAGTGGACAATGTGTCTGTGCTACTTACACATAATAATTTTTTCGACATAATAATATTTTCAGAAACCTTTGACGATCATCTGAACCGATTAACTACTGTGCTGCAGTGCATTCATAATGCAGGCCTTAGCCTTAATCCAAAGAAATGTCTTTTTGGCGCTGAAGAAATTAAAATCCTCGGACAACGGGTGTCCGGTAAGGGTGTTCGACCAGATGTCGACAAAATACGAGCCGTAAAGGAATTTCCGACGCCAACGAACGTGCAGGATGTCAAGAGTTATTTGGTAATTTGTTCGTACTATCGGAGATTCATTAGAGATTTCTGTCACAGAGCACGACCCCTTCAAATATTGTTAAAGGGAGTCTCAAAGTTCCACTGGGGCTGTAACCAAGAAGACGCTTTCGACGACTTGAAGGGAGCGCTAATTTCGGATCCTGTGCTTGGACTCTACGGTGAAAACTCCCCCACCGGAATACACACTGACGCCAGTGGATATGGCATTGAAGCCTTCCGAACCCAAGTACACAATGGCGAGGAAAAGGTAATAGCTTATGCCTCTAGAAGTTTAACGAAAGCTGAGAAGAATTACGCTACGACGGACAGAGAATGTCTTGCGGCCGTATGGGCTATAAATAAATTCCGCCGCTACCTTTTTTGGTAAAGTTTTTACGATTGTGATGGACCATCATTATTTATGTTGGCTAGCTGGTCTGAAGTATCCTTCTCGAAGATTGGCAAGGTGGGCTTTGCGCCTTCAAGAACACAACATCTCCATTGTTTATAAGAGTGGATTGAAACACAAAGACGCAGATAGCCTCTCGAGGTATCCTGTGGAAAATGACTATTCGTTATCTGGAATCATTTCTGTTATTACGCAATTGGATCTTGCTGCAGAACAACTGAAGGACCCTAAAATTCCTCAACTGATACAATGTGAAAGAAAATCCGAAGAAGGAGGTAATAACGCACACAAGAGTTACCAGCTGATCAATGGTATCCTGTATAAGATAAACTTTGATCCATGTGGGAAACAATGGTTACCAGTAATTCCGAAACATCATCGACCCGACATACTAAAGCATTTTCATGACGAACCGACAGCTGGACACCTGGAATTCCTTAAAACCTATGACAGGGTCCGTAAGAGGTTTCATTGGCCGGGTCTATATAGGAGTGTGCGTCAATACGTCACTCATTACCGAGAATGCCAACGAATGAAATCAGTTCCACAACAGCCGTCTGGGCGTCTAGTACCGATATCTCCGAGTCAGCCTTTCAACGGATTGACATAGATCTATTGGGAAGATTCCCGAAGTCGAGTCGAGGAAATAAATGGATAATCGTTTGCACCGATTATTTAACTCGCTACGCTGTTACAAGAGCTCTGCCAAATGCTGGTGCGCCGGAAGTAGCTAAATTTCTTTTGGAAGACATTATTTTGACGCACGGAGCTCCGAGAGTACTAATCAGTGATCGAGGTCAGGTCTTTCAGTAAAAAATGATTCATTAACTTAATGGGCTGTGTAATATCTCACATAGAATGACAACGGCCTACCATCCACAGACGAACGGGCTGACTGAACGTTTTAAAAAAACGTTAACGGACATGCTTTCCATCTACGTCGACTTAGAACAAAAAAATTGGGACGCAGTTTTGCCGTTTCTTATCTTCGCGTACAACACTGCTAAGCAGGACACTACTGTCTTTTCCCCATTCCTTCTCTGCCATGGAAGAGAAGCTGAGACTACACTTGACACCATATTTCCATGTGTTGACGGTAATGAGGAATATGACTATGTAAGCGACCTAATTGCAAAATCTGAGGAGTCAAGAAACAGTTGGCCCGACTCCGAACGCTAAATGCTCAAGCAAAGGATAGTCATCGTTATGATTCCAGACACCGGATGGTAACTTATAAGCTTGGAGACCTAGTATGGGTTTTCATCCCGATAAGAAAAGTTAAAATTATTGAAGCGATATTTTGGCCCCCTATAAGATTTTACGGCGGTTATCTGACGTCACTTAGGAAGTGGAAGATTTTGAACCAATTTCAAGGAGGCGGAAATCGAAAGACGTAGTTCATGTGCTCCGGATGAAATCGTATTACAACACAGATGCTCGGCAACGCTTATTTAGATGCCGATAACGACAGCAACAACCCGGAAGCAGAAAATGTTGAACGAGAACAGTCTCACGACGCACCATCCAGATCTTATGCCGGACCCCTTACGCGGTCTAGAGCAAAAATCACGTAACGTATCATTTTAGTGCCAACATCGAGGCGCTGTTTTGCAGAGAGGGAGCAATGACATATTTCACCGAATCAACGGTGGTTCAGCAGTATCGCTCCCACCGTCTAATCCGAATGTCCCGGGTTCAAAAGCAGCCGCCGTCGGAATACAAGAATAACGTTTATTTTAATTTGCTCAACATGCGATCTGTATGTAAATTTATCTATTATTTATTTCAGTTCCGATTCCAGAGGTTTCTGGAATAATCCTCACAGTTCCAGTGGGAATGTCGGGAGCGTTCCTGAGGTGTATTTAGGGTGATGTTTCCCTTAATCTGGTTAACGCCTCATGTCATTTCCGCATTCCCCGAAATCATCGTGACAATATATATATATATATATATATATATATATATATATATATATATATATGACGCGACTCGACCACATTTGCTGCAGAATAATATCCGAAATTATTCCACTGTGCAAACGGAATAAGTATAATAGAAGACTAATGGATTACAGACACTTCATTATGATGTTGATTTGGCGTTTATTCAACAGATAACTGACCAGTCCAGTACGCCAATATTTAGCTCCCGTCACACAGAAGTAAAACGCACCTTATATCTCTGAAAAGCAAACTATGTGTGCATACTTGTTAAAACCCCACCGCGAAAGCCCGCCGAAAAATCTGTGATAGCATGTGACACTGATGTATGGATGATCTTACAAGCGCGTGTTGATGTTTCAAAGACCATGTGACCTCCACTGCAGTCTAACTGAAAGCTCGTACTAGTAATAAATCCTGGAACAGTGCGATTCGAATGTTCTTGAATCCCTGCTCTTCGAAAAACAACACTTCCGGAATGCGGAGTTGATTATAGTGGAGTTACCTATTGTCATGTTAGTGAACCATTCTTTTCCAGAATATCGGATAAACACTAGAATTCCGCGAATGATCTAAAATACGTTAATTTGGCTAGTTAAGTGAGTTTTTTTAGATTTGACTGACACACACACACACATATATATATAGCTTCAAACTGCTTCATATTAACAGATTACAAGCGTTTGACCCTCTAACAGTGCAAATAACTAAAGTATTCATAATGGACCATTAAATGTTCCTCATCTTACGAGAATTTTCTGAATAAGTTGCAACTCGGAAATTTGTAGAACATGACACAAATTATTTGTAAAAGATAGAGTACAGTGCATAACTTAATGAATGAATAACTTAACTATTATCTAACCCTACAGCTATCAAAATTGGGAATACTGGGGTGATAAAATTTTATTAATACCTAAGTTATCTTAAAATGTGATTTAGTTTGACCACAATTCGTACTTCATAATACATAAAAATATTCATGCACAGGAAGTTGTATTTTTTTCTAAAATTTTTTTTTATTTCTTCAAAACTAGAGTTTTTAAAATTTCTAAGTTACTTTTTCATTACGAAATTTTTATTTTCTGTTCAAAGTAGATTCATAAGGAAATTCAGTAAAAAAAATTAAATAATAAAATAGAAAATTTCCCTTAATATTTCTAAAAAAGCTAAATTAACGGTGCTTTTAATTTTAAAGAATTAAATTATTCATTTCGGACTAGCTTCTACATGTCATTATTATTCACAAAACGCTTGTAAAGCATCGAGATACCATTTCCTATTTCTTCAAACAGAAAGCAATTGGAAATCCTTTAAATTAACCGAATCTTAATTAGGGCAAAGTTTATTTAAATCAGTCTGAATTAATTGCTAAATAACTAAGAACTTAAATTACATCCCTTGTTAAATTAGTTTTCTAAACAGGGATCCCACCTGAAACGTGTGGAATAAATCTCAAAGAAAGTCATACGACCTCTTGAGGGCAGGATAGAAATGCGCATTAATCTTTCGTACACATACATCGAGAAAGAGACATATTGTTAACAAATTTACATCATTGCCTCACTATCTTACTCTTATATATATATATATATATATATATATATATATATATATATATATATATATATAATAGCATCCTACGGCTAAAATGGGTGAACGAAATGTAACCACATTGGGTATATAGACTAGTACACACGAAATGCGCTCACGGAATTTCGAAAAAAAATGTAGTTCAGAAATGTCCATCAGATGACACTTTTCATAGAAGAACATAACATTTAAGCAAATAAACGACCAAAACGGAATACATAAACAATATTTATAATTCAGAACAAGATTTATAAGTAATAAAATGTAAAACCGGGAAAAGCCATCTGATCTACGGAAAAAAATCTCGAGATTTGCATGCGTACAAAGAGAGGAAGCCAGATCTCCATGCAAGTTCTGTTTATGGGGCCACTTAAAATGTCTGGTTTATCGTGCGGATGTTACGACGTCGGATTGATGAATGCCCTCTGTGTGATGGCCTTTCACGCCTTGTCCCAAAACATCCCAAATATGCTCAATAGGATTTAAGTCTGGGCTTCTAGGTGGCCAATTCATGACAGAGAAGTCAGAGGAATGCTCATCCAACCAGCCAGTAGCCAACCAGGACTTGTGAGAGGTACATTTGTCTTGCTGGAAAACCCCATTACCGTGCGGATAACAGAACAGCATAAACGGATGGAGGTGATCACCCAGCAACTCTACGTACCGAATTGCATTGAGGGAGGTTGGTACAAGCACCAAAGATCCAAACTGTGCCATAAAACTAAATAATGCAGTTTGAAGGCAACGTTTCATGTTATAGTTGGCAACAGTAATACCCTATTTTTGACTATAAAAGTGTGTATGTTGGTGTGTCGTGACGCTGGCTTGGTGAGGTGGTATGTCCATAAATGTATTGATGTATTTTATGTTTATTTATATTTTTATTATTTTTATTTTTATTTATTTAGTTTCTTAGTGTTTTAATTAATATTATTTAATAATAACCTAGGGTTTAATTTTCTTGTCTCACTTCAATTGTTTTCACTCTTTTTTTATCTATAAGGTTTTGGTGTTGTAGTCGACCACCGGGAGTGTTTTTCGGAAATAAAACATATTTAACCGGGGATAGGGGGGGTCACAACTCCCTCCAGTTATCAACTATAACACCTCCATTTCCTTTTTTATTTAGTACTTTTTTATTTTACCGTATTGATATCTGGGTTTACTGTATTATGTCACAACATCCCCTATAGTTTGTTATTTTTCAACTATCTAATATATATATATATATATATATATGTGAGAATGAGTTTGGCAACACAACTGAACTATTACTACAACTTCCACTCCTACTACTTCGGCGCGAAGGACTTGGCGCGAAAAGTGGCAATACAACGAACTCAATTTGGAACCGGATTAAAGCTCCGACCAAAGTTCTTCGGACCATATGAGATCACGAACATCAACCCCAACGATCGTTACGAAGTTCGAAAGTTAGGACATCACGATGGTCCAACCATAACATCAACTGCAGCGGACAAAATGAAACAGTGGTGCAGAAACTGAACACCAATACCACTGTGTTGAACACTGCTTGATTTTTGAAATATTTTTCCTTTTTCTGCTTTTTTTTTTATCTTTTCAGAATTATTGTTGACAACCCAGCCGCGGACGTCTGGAAAGTCAGAACGGCCGTGTGAGAATGAGTTTGGCAACACAACTGAACTATTACTACAACTTCCACTCCTACTACTTCGGCGCGAAGGACTTGGCGCGAAAACACAGTGATGGACTAGTGACATTACGAAGCGGATGTGTCGCTCCGCAGGCTTGCCGTTTTGAGTCAAATAGCTATGTTGATGCGTTGTTTTTTTTAATTTCATACTAAGTGTTAGTCCTGTCTTGTAAACATCGTCTAGTTTAATTAAATGTTCAAAATAATTAAGTCTAATGATTCACTTCTAAAGGAAGGAGTACTAACTCCTTCCTACATGGGTGCTCGGCCCTCGGACTCGAAAAATACCCCTAGCATGCTGAACTTAAAAAAAAAAAAACTTTATTTTCTTTCGATGATACGACTTGATTTCGACTTGATTTCGACTTGATTTCGACTGGATTACTGTTGTCTGTCATTTTGGATTTGGATATCGAAAGCGAAAGCCAAAGTGATGTGCCACGGACTCTGATGATACTCTGATGGGATGATGAGAACCAAAACCAGAATTGTAAGTAACTTGGATCATATTAAAATTATTTGATGCATACGTTGACGCTTGTTCAAGAAAATTTTGATGATTAAGGGAATTCTCAACTTATTGATGATTTAAGAAAACTGAAAGATATTTCAACGTTCTTTTGATGCAAGAATTTAATTGATGCTAAATTCACTTTTGATGGTCTTTGACGTTGAATTTATCGCTTCTGTTTTCTTGAAGAGAATTCTATTTCGATGAAATTATTTGATGATTTGATGAAAATTTCGACATTTAACTTGAAGAATCTTGTTTCCTTGAACAAACCACAACATAATATATATTTTGAAAGATCGCGAATTGAATACTTTTGAAGATTATTATATTATTATTTTGATGCATAATTTTGACGAAGCGAATGTTTATTTGATGACAACTTTGCTTATTTGATGCGCTTTGATGTTGAACTTAATTCTGCTGTTTTCTTGGGAGAATATTTTTTATTTTGCAGAATGCTTTGATGCTTTCGATTTCACAATTTTGATACTTTCGATTTCCCAATTTTGATGCTTTTAACATTAGAACTTTAACTATTATTTTGATGCTGCATTTACATCCTCTATTTTCTTCAACAGTGATTTATTTTGAAGATTAATTTGATGAATATTTTGCTGAAGTAATATCTAACTTGATACATATCTAAATTTACGTCATCTGTTTTCTTCAACCAGAGAAATTATTTTGAAGAACTTATTATTTGATATTTGATGCTTATTTTAGTTCATAATTTTGTTTCCTTGAACAAAACCTGTTTTAAAGATTACTTATTTTCATGCATATTTTGAGAATCAATATTTTATTATTGAATTGGTATTTGAAAAAATTTCGATTTGAAATATTATTTTCTACTTTTGAATTTGAGTAACTACGTATTATAATTAGTGATTTTGGTTTTGAATATTTGTATATTTGTGTACTATAATTGTTTGAACCTAGTATATAGTTATGGCTACTCTCAACGATTACCCCAATATTGCAAAATCATTAAAATTTGGTGGTACGAATCAAATAAAGGTTCTACATAGTTTAATTTTTGGTACAGACGGCGACAGACAAAATCGTACCAGATTACGTAAATTTACAGGTTTTAAACAGCCATTCGTGTTGGAAGCAACGAAACAGAAAGTACTTAAAGAGTTTTCACTTAAAGACTTGATTTCTATTTGTAATCTACTTCATTTAGAATTTTCAACTGACCCAGACAAATGTGCCAATACCATTCTTATGAGTCTTAGTGATTTATCGTTATTAAAAGCAGAATTTTCTGATCTTTCGGAATGCGAAGTGAATGATGACTCACTTCCGGGTGCACGTTCATCCCAAACTAACAGCGTTATAGAGGAAAATAGATCTCCCTTTTCCCCCACCATTGACGCAAAAGAATCTTCGAATAAGCAAAATACACACATTTCCGTTGGTGAATCAGATCAAAATTCATTGCCTTCAGTTGAAACTGCGAATCTCTCTTTCCAGTTGTTTAGTCTGAAAGACGTTGTTGATTTAATAAAACCTTTCTCGTCTCGTGATAATTACAGTGTTGAGAATTTTATATCTGACGTTGAAGAACTTTTTTGTTTATATCAGATAAACAATCCAATTCACCAAATTACTTTTGTTAGAAAATGTTTAACTGGTCCCGCTCAAACTTTAATTAGGTCTATTCGTGGAATCACAAATTGGGAACAATTGAAGCACCATTTATTAGACGAATTTTCGGACAAAATTAACGGTATTCAGTTACATAAATTAATGGAATCTCGACGTATGAAACCGTTTGAAACCCTACAAGAATATTTCTTAGCTATGAGAGATTTGGCACACAAAGGTTCTCTCGATGACTCCTCTCTGTTTGAGTATGTCATAAACGGAATTCCTGATTCAACAAACAATAAAGTTATTCTTTACGGTTGTAAATCCGTCCCTGAATTTAAGGAAAAGTTGAAAATTTATGAACAAATCTTTAACAGATCACAAAATTTCAGACAAAATAATCAGAAAAAAATTGATGCTTCCTACCTCAATGTGAAAGTCGATAATACACGTAGCCCAAATACACAGCCAGTATGTTTTTCCTGTGGCTTGAGAGGTCACAAAAGCAACCAATGTTTGAATAAGTCACATGGTAAACAATGCTACGGATGTAAAAGTTTTGGTCATGTTCATGCTAATTGCCCTAAAAGTTATCGAAATTCTAAACCAAAACCTGATTCTCAAAAACCTATTTCTGATAAAACTGTAAATGCACTTTCTCCTGAAACTTCATCGAAAAATCCCATGCATGTTGACATTCAACTTGCAGGAATTCAATTGACAGCACTCTGTGACACTGGGTCACAGGCAACCCTCATCAATGAGAAAACCTATCGAAGAATTGGTTCGCCACCATTGCAGCCCACCAACATTCCCTTTTCAGGAATTGGCAAAAACCAAGTTCACAGCATCGGATTCTTTCAGGATTCCATCGAAATTCAAACCATTACTTTACCTGCTAAAATACATGTTCTAGAGGATGACTTGATTCCTTTTGATGTGATTATCGGAATCGACTTTTTACAGCAAACCCAATTTACATTTGATAAAGACGGTATTCGTTTATGCAAAACTCCTGAAAATAACACCTTCGTTAATATTGCTAATGTTTCTGATCATCAAGCTTTTCCATTTGATCTTTCACACATTTTGAATTCTGAAACTCGTGAGGAAGTTCAAAATATCGTTACTTCCTACAAACCACATAAAGTTCAAGACACTGAAATTAAGATGACTATTTTATTACAAGATGAAATCCCTGTAGCTCAACGTTCTCGACGACTCCCTTTCGCGGAACAGAAAATTGTAGAAAGCCAAATTCAAGATTGGTTAAATGATGGAATTATTAAAGAAAGTTGCTCCGATTATGCCGCACCGATTGTTCTATGTAAGAAAAAAAGTGGAGATTATAGACTTTGTGTTGATTACCGCAAATTGAATAGAAAAATGATAACAGATAAATTTCCCTTACCGCTCATCGAAGAAGCTTTAGACAAACTTGGAAAATCTCGGGTGTTCACTTTACTTGATCTCAAAAATGGTTTCTTTCATGTACCTATGGAACCTAACAGCACTAAATATACTTCTTTTGTGACTCATGAAGGACAATACGAATTTTTACGTGTCCCATTCGGCTTATGTAACAGTCCCAGTGTTTTCCAACGATATGTTTACACAGTTTTTAGAAATCTCATTCGCGACAATGTTCTTATTGTTTACATGGACGATCTTCTCATACCATCTAATGATGAAGTTGAAGGTCTACAAAAATTACGCCTAGTTCTCCAAACAGCTGCAGACTATGGCCTTGAATTGAACTTTAAAAAGTGTCAATTTTTACAGCGAAAGATAGAATTTCTTGGTTACATTATCGAAAATGGAGTAGTTAAACCCTCACCTACCAAGACACAAGCTGTTCAAAATTTCCCACAACCTCAAACCCCTAAACAAGTTCAAAGTTTTCTTGGATTAACAAGTTATTTCAGAAAGTTCATTCCAAATTATGCGCTGATTGCTAGACCATTAAGTGACCTCCTTCGGGATAATGTAGAATTTAATTTTGACTCTGAACAAATAGCAGCTTTTCAACAACTTAAAAACATTCTTTCACAAAACCCAGTTCTTCATGTTTTTCAACAGGGATACCCATTAGAACTCCACACTGATGCCAGCTCCTTAGGTTTTGGCGCTGTGCTCTTGCAACAATCCGATGATGGACAGTTTCATCCTATTCATTATTTTAGCCGTAAAACTACAGTTCAACAAGAAAAATATCATAGTTATGAACTGGAAGTTCTTGCCGTTATTGAAGCGCTAAAAAAATTTCGAAACTACTTGTTGGGAACAAAATTTAAAATTATCACCGACTGTGATGCTTTCCAAAAAACGATGCACAAAAAAGACCTACCAGCTAAAATTGCTCGATGGGCATTGATGTTAGAAGACTTTGATTATGAAGTTTGTCATCGACCCGGTAGACAGATGAAACATGTTGATGCTTTAAGTCGTAACCCCATTCTTGTAATTACCTCAAATGATATCACTCAAAAGGTGAAAAATGCCCAAGACCAGGATGAATTTATATCTCAAATTAAATCTATGCTTGAATCTACACCTTCTGATGAATTTTTTGTTAAAAACGGAATTCTTTATAAACTTCATCAGGATGCCGAACTTTTAGTAGTACCACAAATGATGCAGAAAGAAATAGTGCTAAACGCCCATTCACAAGGTCATTTTGCTTCACAAAAAACCGAATTAATTGTTTCTCGTGAATTTTTCATTCCTCAACTTAAGAAATTAGTTCAAGAAATTATTTCGAACTGTATTCCTTGCATTTTGTCCTCGCGAAAATCTGGAAAACAAGAAGGATACCTTCACCCCATTCCAAAAGGTGATGCACCCCTTGAATGTTACCATTGCGACTTTTTAGGACCTTTACCATCGACAAAAAAATGTTATAAGTATCTTTTTACAGTAGTTGATGCCTTTTCCAAATTTGTATGGATCTATCCCGTGAAGTCCACCTCTACGAAAGATGCCTTAGACAAATTATCCTTGCAACAAACTACATTTGGCAACCCTTCAAAAATCATTACTGACAAAGGTAGCGCATTCACATCTTCAGAATTTCAAAGTTACTGCCAGGAACAGTCAATTGAACACATTTCAATAGCAACAGGTGTGCCACGTGGCAACGGTCAGGTTGAGCGTGTTCATGGCACAATTATTCCCGTTTTAACTAAGTTAGCTCTAGATGAACCCGACAAATGGTTTAAATATGTCCCAAGATTGCAACGTATCTTAAATAGTACCACCACACGCAGTACAAAATTCACACCCTTTCAACTTTTAATTGGTGTTAAAATGAAACAACAAGAGGATCTACAGATTAAAAATCTTCTTGACGAGGAACACCACCAAAGAATTCTTGATGACAAAGAAGCGTTACGTATCGAAGCTAAACGAAATATCCTCCGTTTACAGGAAGAAAACATACGACAATATAACAAACGGCGTAAACCGGCTTGTAAATACAAGATCGGTGACAAAGTGGCAATACAACGAACTCAATTTGGAACCGGATTAAAGCTCCGACCAAAGTTCTTCGGACCATATGAGATCACGAACATCAACCCCAACGATCGTTACGAAGTTCGAAAGTTAGGACATCACGATGGTCCAACCATAACATCAACTGCAGCGGACAAAATGAAACAGTGGTGCAGAAACTGAACACCAATACCACTGTGTTGAACACTGCTTGATTTTTTGAAATATTTTTCCTTTTTTCTGCTTTTTTTTTTATCTTTTCAGAATTATTGTTGACAACCCAGCCGCGGACGTCTGGAAAGTCAGAACGGCCGTGTGAGAATGAGTTTGGCAACACAACTGAACTATTACTACAACTTCCACTCCTACTACTTCGGCGCGAAGGACTTGGCGCGAAAACACAGTGATGGACTAGTGACATTACGAAGCGGATGTGTCGCTCCGCAGGCTTGCCGTTTTGAGTCAAATAGCTATGTTGATGCGTTGTTTTTTTTAATTTCATACTAAGTGTTAGTCCTGTCTTGTAAACATCGTCTAGTTTAATTAAATGTTCGAAATAATTAAGTCTAATGATTCACTTCTAAAGGAAGGAGTACTAACTCCTTCCTACATATATATATATATATATATATATATATGTATATATATATATATGTATATATATATATATATATATATATGTATATATATATATATGTATATATATATATATATACATATATATATGTATATATATATATCTATATATATATATATATATATATATATATATATATGTATATATATATATATATGTATATATATATATATATATGTATGTATATATATATGTATATATATATATATATATATATATATATATATATATATATATATATATATACCCAACAAACACAAGACTGACGGCAACTTGACGGGCCGGTGCTGGAGGCGCCGGCAGAACGATAGGTCCGGGGGAAATGATCTGTACCGTTGCCGGGTGACTTACGAATCTCCGACGGGGGATCCCGTATTGTGTACTCTTTTGAGGGCCGGTGACGGTTGGATGGTAATCGACCCGAAACCGCTTTTCCAAAACCGTCCCGGAATTGGTGCTCCGATTCGTAACCAGAAGTAGCAGAAATCTGCATCAGAATTATGGATTTGAAAGGGAAGGCGAAGATTAAATTAAACAGACTTTTCAAAAATATTTATTTCATTGTTGTGAAACTTCTTTTACACGGAAAATTCCCATAATTTTCCTAGTATGTAAAGAATGTATTATGTGAGAAGTATTATGTGAAATTGTATAATTGTATTATGTGAAAATTCACATAATTTTCCTTGTATGTAAAGATTGTATTCTGTGTGTATGTTTTTAACTCCCTAGAAGCTTATAAAAACAGATAAAAATTAGTTTCATTGTTTATTTTTATATATTACTGTAGAAATTAAATATCTACTTAAAAATGGGTCCTTGTTGCACCACTCTTTATTTATAAGAGAGGAAATAGTGATAAAATTTGTATTTTTTTAAATTTCTTTTATAGTATATTAAAATAATAATATATATTTTTGTAGATAAAATATTCAAAATATATTTTTCAGGAAACTTACATATTCTAAGTATTTCTAATTGTTAGATGCCATTATAAAACAACTAATTTTGTAGAACTTTTTCTCGAATTTCATTGTATTAATTTTACAGTAACATATTCTTATAATACACATTTGAATGAAAGAAAAGGAATTTTAAATTAAAAGTTAAAATAAACGAATCACACATATTTAGAAAAACATTAATGTAATGTAAATAAAGGAATCACGCCATTATTCAATCCAGTGTTCACCGCAGTTCCATCACATCCAATTGCAGTAATGTTAAGTGTTGGTCATAAACATATTTGCAATTGCTTAATTTTCAAGCATTTATTTCAAACGGGTTTGATTTTGATTTTTAAACGCGATGCTATACACTATGGCTGTGTTGTGATATAGACAATAGACCGTCTAAGCTCATGAAGTACCTGAGAGAGCTATAGGCTCGGTAAGAAAATTACGGGGCACTCTATTCATTTTGAGATTGATTCAACAAGTATGATAAATAATAAAAAAAGGGAAAAAAAGATGAGACATAGCAAATTTGAAATTGATTGTGTAGGAATTAAGATTAAAGAATAAGGTTAAGATAAATTTTAAAAGATTGTATTTTAAAATTTAAGTCATGAATTAGTTAATTATTTAGAACTTCCTAGAGTTTAATTTATTAAATTACTATGATTAATATAAATAATGTAGTAAAGTTTTAGCTTGAAATTTACGTTAAAAATTAAAAATTCCCTAAAACTTCGGAGAGGGAACCAGAGATCCTGTCATAATGATTTCTAACTTTTTTCACTTCATAAGTATTTTCTAAGTTGACCTAATAATTGTAATATCTTTGTAATTTCTCTTCAATTCACTTAAAAACTTACTCTTCACTTAAAAAAGAGGGGGAGGAAGTCGTCGTCTGTGTTTTTAGCTCCCCAGAAGCTTATGAAAACAGAAAAGAAATTTCTCAGCTACCAAAATATGTTATCACTTCATAAGTATTTTCTAAGTTGACCTAATAATTGTAATATCTTTGTAATTTTTCTTCAATTCACTTAAAAACTTACTCTGTATTCATTAAGTGTTATTCCTAATCTTTTCACATAATTTTCTAATCGTTTGATTATTTTTTTGCGGAACACCCCTTTGTTTTAACCATGAAGTTACAGAGTACTGTAGCTTCATGGTTTTAACTAACTTTGAATTCAAACTGATCGCTCGGCGCCATGATTTTTTTTCGGAGAGGAAAGGCGTGTCGTATAGTTTGAATGGCAGCTCCCTCGACCAATGGGCAACAGATAATACTCTCAGCTGAAATCTGCCTCTCGTATGAGCTTAAAATGCGTGACTGGCGCTATTTTCATAACCCTAAAATTTTAGATTGCAAGTGTTTAAGGACAAAACTGGATATATAATATACCCAGAGAAAATTTTCAGTTTAAGTTGAACTTTTATATTTATTTATATAAGTATTTGCTAATTAAATTAATATTTAGAATTGTAATTTGTACGCACTATTTAGATTTTTATATCCTTTAGAAAGTATAAAATACATGACACAAATATCAATTCCAAATCTACATAGGTGAAAAATAAAAATGTATTTTCATTTCCAGTATAATATTTTCCATTTTACTTCTTTAAAGAAATTTGAAAGAAAATTATAATGAAATTTTTTTTAATATGTTAATCCAAATTAAACATTTTTTTACTACTGGATTGATAAATCAGTTACACATGATTCCTCCATAGTAAATTAATGCATAGTATTCAATGCATAGTATTCCTGCATAGTATTCAATGGTGAAAAATTGTAAAATATATTTAATAGGAAAATGGACTATGTTCTCATTGCCTGGTATCAATAGGCAACAAATTATCAATGTCTAAATGTTAAAAGATGGATTCAAAAACATTCCACATTATAAAAGATTCTAAAAATGAACTTGTAAATCATACAAAAGGATCTATTGAATTCCTTATCAAATTGCTTTTTGAGTAATCTTTATAAAATACTGTGCATTTTATACATTATAAAGAAATTAAGAACAAATATTCTTAAAATTTTTGTGTTCATAATTTAATAATTATATATTTTAATTTAAATACTAAACACTAATAGGTATTTTTCATGTATAATCTTAATAGCCTTAAAATATAATTTTTTTAAATTCTATTAATAATGTTCTATGTGTACACTCAATTGCTATATATGTATATGTTATTCCTACTGGGTGAAATTCCTTTATTTTATGTCTATCGAGAGAAAAGATATATTCAAAATTTCAAAACCAGATCAAAATATTGTTTAATCAGTATTCACATGTCAAGTAAATATTGAAACAATAGCAAATATTGGAGCATTTTTTTTATTTTGAATATCTCATTAAATAAAAAGCTTATTTAAGGAACATTTTGAATTTCAATTGCTATTAATCAATATTTTGAACTGGCTTTGATATTTAGATTATATTTCTACTCTCTCTGAAGATATAAAATAAAACAATTTCACTCTTTAGGAATAACATAATGGTGCATACTTTTTGCAACTGAGTGTATATATTCTTGCAATTGAGTGTATATATATTTTGAAGAATTATTAATTTTTGTAGGTATGTAAACTCCATTGTATTCCTGAATTCATTCAAATATGGTCTTCGAACTACAGGTTTATATTTCAGATTAATTTCAAAATTTTGGAAATTTAGATCGTTTTAGAGTTTTAAATTTGTGTCAATATAGATGCCACGTGCATTTAATTTTCTAATTTGTATCGTGTTTGAAATCACTTTTATCAGTGTTATTAGAGATGAGGGCAGTGAAAATTATTCCAAAATAGACTATTTAGATACATAAATTGTTTCTTAAATTATTAATTTGCATTCCATGTTTTTAAATTATATATTTATAAGTATATAGATTTGTAGATTATCAGAATGTGTACATACAAAAAATTGCTTTATTGTAATAGATATTGCACGATAAGAGTTTTTATAAATCTGAGAATGTTCTCAATAACTATCTATAAGCTGTTCATCTCTAAAGGTCTTTTGGAAATTATTTTGTTGTCATGCTGTGCAAAATAAATGTGAACTTATTGGCTTAAAGTATATATATAAAGGGTAAAATTAGTTTCTTTTCCCCTTTTTATATTAGTGATAAGCAAGTTTATAAAGAACTCTACTTTTCAATACTTCTTGGTTTGATAAAACATTAAATTTTTATTATGGCATTATAAGAAAATATTGGTTTTTTAACAGAATTTTGAAATTGGAATCTATTCAGAGCTTCGGGCTTGAAAGACAAATACCACTTGGATCTCATTACCGGTGTAAGTTTTTGTTTAACGTCACTGAGCATACCTTTTTTTATTCTCGAGATATACTTTTATTTTCAGCAGTGGACTTGTAGCCAAAATCACTGTCTTTAATATTTTTTTAGATTTATTTTTAACTAATTTAAATTTTTCTATGAAAAAACTAAAAATATTTATTAAACAACTAAAAATTTGAAATTAGTTTTTTTAACTTTATCTGAACTTTCTCATAAACTTTGGTCTCAATAATTTGTGGATAGAATATTGATTTTCTTTATTTATTCTTTTTTAACTGTGAAGCTTGTTGTTAAGGTTTTAGGTGAGTGAGAAAGTGCAGTCCAGGGATTTCAGTTAACATGACTCTTGAGAAAGTACGTCTGTGAAGTTGGCCCCCCGACATTGAGATATCCAAATTTTGAAAACGGCATACGTTTGAGCGTCGTTTGAGCGCGTTTGAGCGCCAAAAATTTTCGTTTGATCGCCATTTGTAAAAAAGTTATGGGCAATTCTTTTTTTGGCGGGAAAAACACCCAGCCCCCCCGACATTGAGATATTCAAATTTTGAGAACGGCATTCGTTTGAGCGTCGTTTGAGCGCGTTTGAGCGCCAAAAATTTTCGTTTGAGCGCCATTTGTAAAAAAGTTATGGGCATTTCTTTTTTTGGCGGGAAAAACACCTAGCCCCCCCGACATTGAGATATTCAAATTTTGAGAAAGGCATTCGTTTGAGCGTCGTTTGAGCGCGTTTGAGCGCCAAAAATTTTCGTTTGAGCGCCATTTGTAAAAAAGTTATGCGCATTTCATTTTTTGGCGGGAAAAACACCCAGCCCCCCCGACATTGAGATATTCAAATTTTGAGAACGGCATTCGTTTGAGTGTCGTTTGAGCGCGTTTGAGCGCCAAAAATTTTCGTTTAAGGGCCATTTGTAAAAAAGTTATGGGCATTTCTTTTTTTGGCGGGAAAAACACCTAGCCCCCCCCGACATTGAGATATTCAAATTTTGAGAACGGCATTCGTTTGAGCGTCGTTTGAGCGCGTTTGAGCGCCAAAAATTTTCGTTTGAGAGCCATTTGTAAAAAAGTTATGGGCATTTCTTTTTTTGGCGGGAAAAACTACCAGCCCCCCCCCCCGACATTGAGATATTCAAATTTTGAGAACGGCATTCGTTTGAGCGTCGTTTGAGCGCGTTTGAGCGCAAAAATTTTCGTTTGAGCGCCATTTGTAAAAAAGTTATGGGCATTTCTTTTTTTGGCGGGAAAAACACCTAGCCCCCCCGACATTGAGATATTCAAATTTTGAGAACGGCATTCGTTTGAGCATCGTTTGAGCGTGTTTGAGCGCCAAAAATTTTCGCTATTTTCTTTGTATACAATGGGACATCAAGAAGTGAAGGTGATCAGTGTGTGAAGTGTTGTAGCGAGTTATCCCCCCCCCAACTTTAAAAATAGAAGTGATGAAAAGAATGGCATCCCCCCCATTCTTTCCCAAGATTACCAACGCCCAACGGACACTGGTGTCAGCCGGTCTTAAAATAACAACCCCTCATAAACTGTACCTTTTTTGGTTTGTACTTTTTTGTCTGTCATGCCCACACTGTGCATTCCCGCTTTTGTACAGAATTTTTTTTCATAGAGAATGAAAAACGCTACCCAAGGACTTTTTTAAACCTTCAAATTCCAATAAATACATCAAGAAAAATATAGGAGCAGAAAAATTAGGGCAAGAATTCTGTCAGCTGTAAATGATTTTCAACTATGTTAAGCAATTGCTTGATGCAATTTTATAATTTGAGTTTTTATAATTTTCTAACACTGTAACACGGTTATTGTAAATATGGTGAAAGCAAAGATTATTTTAATGAGGAAGGATATTTCAAACTGTCTGCCAGATAATAAATGTAGTTCCAGTGATGTCTAGTTAACTGCACCTCTTCTAAACACTATAAAAACGTCGGTAAGTTTATTCCAATATTCTGTTGAATACATTTCTTTTCTTATATCGACTATTTTTATTTAGTAACTGATTGCACTCATTTAGTTATCTTATAAAATGTTTCACCAGAAATCTTATGGTATATTTTGGGTTTAATGATATATTTTTTCCTTCGATACATAAATATCGAACTATTATATTTATGACTCTAAAATATACAAATATCAGAATATTAACTTTATTTACCTAAAATATATAAATATAAAAATATTACAATTTAAAATAGATCATTAATGTAAAAAAAAAATTCGTCACTTTTGAACAAAAATGACTATCAGCAGTGCTGAAATATATATATTTACAAAATATTTCCTCAGCCAATTTTGAATATACATATACATAAATAAATTGCTTAAAACACAAAAACAATAATCCTAACCATATACAGTGGAATCTCGATCTATCGTTTTTCAAGGGACCGATTGAAATGAACGATAAATACGGGAAATATTACAATTTGGGGAAACATAACAAAGCACTATGATCGTTGGGACTGGATAAAATGAACGACACATACGGAAAAACGATGGATCCGAAAACGATCGATCGAGATTCCACTGTATACGTTATAAACCCATCATGAAAGATCTATACGCACATAAATGTTTAGAAAAGTAAAACTGGGATTGCTGTGACACTCAAAATATGTATGTACAAAAATTATGTATAAAACTTGATGCACACACGAATACTACAATAAAATATGACTACATTAAAAATCCCAATTTCAAAATTATAATATACAATAAATAAAATGTTTTGTTTCTCGTACAGAACGGAGCAAAAGATTAACATTTTAATATAATTATTAAGAGATACGCGCATAAATGATTAGAAACATAAACCCGAGATTGCTGTGACATTCAAAATATGTATGTACAAAAATTAAGTATAAAACTTGATGCATGAATACTACAATAAAATATGACTACATTAAAAATCCCAATTTCAAAATTATAATATACAATAAATAAAATGTTTTGTTTCTCGTACAGAACGGAGCAAAAGATTAACATTTTAATATAATTATTAAGAGATACGCGCATAAATGATTAGAAACATAAACCCGAGATTGCTGTGACATTCAAAATATGTATGTACAAAAATTAAGTATAAAACTTGATGCATGAATACTACAATAAAATATGACTACATTAAAAATCCCAATTTCAAAATTATAATATACAATAAATAAAATGTTTTGTTTCTCGTACAGAACGGAGCAAAAGATTAACATTTTAATATAATTATTAAGAGATACTCGCATAAATGATTAGAAACATAAACCCGAGATTGCTGTGACATTCACAATATGTATGTACAAAAATTAAGTATAAAACTTGATGCATGAATACTACAATAAAATATGACTACATTAAAAATCCCAATTTCAAAATTATAATATACAATAAATAAAATGTTTTGTTTCTCGTACAGAACGGAGCAAAAGATTAACATTTTAATATAATTATTAAGAGATACGCGTATAAATGATTAGAAACATAAACCCGAGATTGCTGTGACATTCAAAATATGTACAAAATGATCAATTATCGTAAAAAGCTAAATATGGTAATTATAATATTCCACACTGAAGTCAGGTAATTAAAAACAAAAGGTTCCAATAGTTAGTTGATCGTTAAAATGGTTCCAATTTTAAGATTAAGCTGACAGTAAATATAGGACCGCGTGTGGATTAACGAATAAATCTTCCTTAATATTAATAACTTTGTTCTCCAAATCGTTGTATTTTCCCCAAGTCCCACTCGTTCGATGGCAGTACGCTATATAGTGATTTGACTGGTAAGCAATAACTGCACCTAAAAGATATAGGGAATTTTCTAATTTCAGTTCGACCGGAAAATCCAAAAGTTTTGTCAAGTCACACACTTGATTTTTAGTAATTTTTTCTTGCAACAAACGATTTGTCGAATCTAAGAAATCGAGTTCAACGAATAAATGGTGGCCGAAAGTCCGTTTTACGGCTTGAATGCCGTTGTTGCAGTTTGGCTTCTTGCACATATAGGTAGAATCGAACTGTTCAGAAATTGCAGTTTGTAATGATTTTACGCCATCTGCCATAATTCGTTCTCTGTTGACACTCAGGACGGGCAAAACTTGTATTTTTTTTGCACTGCACTTATTGCAGATTTTAACAAGAGTGACGCTGGGTGCGTCCTTAAGTGTTTTTTCCAAAAAATTGATTATATTATCAGTTGCGTCTACAAAAAAAAGATTTGGAAGGACTGGAGATTCTGATTTTTGATACATGGATTTTAAAAATATAGCTCTGCTTTTATAAAATGCGGTCAAGTTTCTGTCAGCCAGAAGTTTTAGAGCTAACTGCAAAACGGAATTTGAAGAACATTTTGCGTAATTAATGTAATCTTTAAAGTCCGTTATCGCTGTATTTAAACTCTGCAGAATGGAATCGAAAGGACATGTGTTTTTTATTGAAATGACTTCTCCACAAATTTCTTGTGGCTGGCATAAATTGCCATTTTTAATTAATTTCACTGACGCCGAATTGGAGCCAGGTGAAACTAACCATGCTCTTATATTCGGATATGAGGAGAAATATTTGGTTCTTTTCTTTTTTTTCTTCTTCCACATATCCTCATCTTGAATGTCTTCACAAATTAATAAGTCGTCTGAATCTTGCCTTTTTTTTATATCTTTTCTCTTTATTTCAGTGAAAATTTTTTTATTATTATTTATGGTTCCAGAATCTTCTGCTGTTACCTTTTTACAGTTGTATTCCAAAATTCTATCGTCATCATGACGGGATATCCTCGAAGTCTCAACGAACTCCTCTCCTTTCTTTTCAGAAATTACTTCCGTTTCTGCGACATCTTTTTGCTTTGATAGGCAAAATAATTTTTCTTTTCTTTCAGCCTCAGCTATTTTCATCTTGCCTTCCAAATATTCCATATGAATATTTAAAAACTTGTCCGCTCTGAGAAGCTGGTTTTCATTTTTGAGCATCCTAGTTTTTAAATCAGCAAAGTCACCTTCTACTGAAGCGGAAGAACCCCTTTGAAAGGGAGAATTAAATTTGGATATCATTACTCCCGACCACAAAATAAAATTATTACAAGTCTTTTTTAATTGACTGCTAAAATCGGGGTTGAAAAAAGGATTTATATTTTTTCCTTCAACTACATTTTTTGAAGCTTTCTCCCAGAGATCATTTGCCCATTCAATGATTGTGCCGTATACATCACTATCTTCATATTCGAAAATGTTCTGTAACACACTAGGCTGCGTACTGATTGAAAATTCTTCAGACGAGAAACCTGCAGTTGAAATTTTCGATAATAAACTCCTCTTACATAACTCGGCTGGTGTCAGCTGTTCGCTGTCAATCATTTCCCCATCTGTTTCATTTATTGACACTATGATAATCTGAGAGAGGAGTTGCTCAAAGGAGATAAGATTATCAGTGTTAATAAGAAGACCAACAGAAAACATGTAAAATTCTTTCACTCGTTTGGGTGTGTGTTTTGAGAAACATTGCCATCTGCTTGCCATTCGCATGAAATGAGCCACATCAAGTCGAATGAAAGTTTTTAAAAATGATGTTAATTCACAATTGTTTTGCAGAGCTCTAAAACATTCACGCATATATATAGAAAGACTAACATCATTAAATGCCCGGCTGATTCCACCAATTAAAGCAAGAGAAAAATCACAAACAACTTCTTTTGGCACGGGAGCTCCATCTCTTACCCACTGGCCTAACCAATAAGCTATCGACAGTGTATCATGTTTTTCTGAGAGCATTTGAGCAACAGAAAATTGTCGTCCGTCATGGTTTATGACCACCTCATAAAGATATATATGACGGGAAAGTTCACTTTCAGAGTGTTTAATTCTTCTGACGAGAGAACCAGTGGAATCGATAGCCACTCTTGTAAACTCTGATTTTTTACTATATTTCTTATACAGAAACATTTGACTTGGAGTCCAGTAGTGAATGAAAAATTTGTTCAATCCAATGTCATGAATTGAACCAACCCAAGGCAAATTTGTTTTCATATGATTGATGCCATGAAAAAGGTTATCAGATTTAAATCCGAAAGATTTGTCTTTTGCCTCCTGTTTTGCTTTTCTTAAGACATCGCAGCTGTATAACTGAGGCGGGAGAACATCAGAAAATTTCATAATTTTTTGTGCGGATTTTATTCTCCAAGTGTTTGCTGAAATTGACTCAAGTTCTTCGCCTATTTTTTGGCGAACTTCTCCTCTTAGTTGTCTTTTTTTACTGTGCGGAATATTTTTTGTATCTTGTGTTTGCAAATAAACCAGCACATCGGAATCATCTTGTGGTTTTTCCTTTATAAATGCCTTCAGTTTATTGGGACACTCTTTACACTGTCCATCAATAACGCAGTAATATTTCCTCATGGATTGATCACTAGAAACTTTTGACCTTTTAAAAATAAACGGGCATGGTATTTTCAACTGTTGCCAAATTTGTTCAGATATAATTTGAGACCAAACATTTGGCCTCAGGGACAGATAAAACCTTTTTCCCTTAATAAGTCCTTCTCTGCACTCTACATGAGAGTCACAATCCGTTGGCTTGATTTTAAGCCAGTCCTCTGGAGAAAGTCTTATCACCATTTCCTTAGCGCCATTAAGAACATCATCAGATTCACTGGTATCAGAAACACATGAGGCTGAAGAAATAGAAGTGTCTTGATTATGCAGAGCATGAAGTCTCTCTGGGATATTAAAATTAGTTCTTAAAGTAACTAATACATTATTGCGGTTCTGTTGCACATAGAAGTGTAAATACTTCGAAGTCAGTCGCCTGTTTAACTTTTCGCTCACATTGGACCATACTTCACAGGTAGCACTTACAATATCTCCCAACTCATCAAAGATCATAGGCGTTTCTTTCAGTATTTCCAAAATTTCTTCGTGAGGCACTTTAGCTTTTCGTGGCATTTTGACACACTACGGAGGTCTAGAGCATTTGAAGTTACGGGAACGTCTCAGTTGGAAAAGAAATTGCATCCAATATATAATATTCGATGAAAATATACTACAATGAAAATATCATCATATTTTCATCGTTATATCGGACAGTAGCGGAGCAGCGCGAAAACATAACAAGGTTAATAAGAGAGACGAGGAAGCAGAGCTTGGACGACACCAGGACAAGATATTGTAGCGTACTGGAAGTAAGTATGGTCTTATTTTTTCCCAGAGTGCTTGAAACACAGCTGCGTGTTTATCAGGGTCCAGTTTCCACCGGTTTTCAACACGTGGGGGATTAAAAAACGTTTTGCAGCCAATAAAGCTATCGTCCTAACGATTCTGGAATGTAATAAGTTTCGGCGTAACGAAGAAACTGTCACCAACGATTGCCGGCCCCCTCTCTGAGGGAGAGGCGCCCCACAGAAATCGGATTCTGTGCGGAATCCGATTTTTGTGCGGCGTCAACTGCTCTATAACTTACTTCATATCGACAAGGGTTCTATGTTTTATATAAGAAACTAGTTGGTACCCGTCAAAACATGACGGCTAGATAGTAAATAAATGTGCTAATACACAAATTATACTCAACACATCATTACCAAATGTTGAAAATCATAATAATGCGCAGAAACAAATTAATGCGTTTAAGCGGCCTCATGATTAGTGAGAATATAAAGCCAGATTTAAAAATGTTACTGAGCATGTATATTCAGAATTGGCTATGAGGACATATTTTGTAAATTGTTGTATTTAAGCACTGCTAATAGTCACTTTTGTTCAAAAGTGACTAAATCTTTTTTTTACATTAATCATCTTTCTTAAATTGTAATATTTTTATATTTATATATTTTAGGTAAATAAATTTAATATTTTGATATTTGTATAGTTTAGAGTCATAAATCTAATAGTTTGATATTTATATGTATCGAAGGAAAACATATAATACACTAGTTATCATAAATTAAGGAGAAATCTCAAAAAGAGGGATAACACGTTCAAAACTGAGCCAATCTGTTTCGAATTTGAATATGTTGCTAAGTAGAAGGTGCTGAACAATGAAACATTATGAAAAATAGTGGCGCTGCAGTCGGAATACGTCATTTGAGAGGAGCATAAAAGTGCATGTCTCAGAGCAAGGCGGCAATTGTATCTACGAGGCTGAGATTAGACAATTGGCATAGCCAAATTGTAACAATGACCTCCTGGCATCATTTGACCGAAGAAATGCGATGGCGAGCTATTGGGAGAATAGAGGCAGGACAAAGTCAGACAGAAGCGGCCAGATGGCTAAATGTGAATCCGTCTGAGGTTCATAGACTTTCTAACAATTTCTAACCACGGATGTCGCATTCAAGAGGTTCAGCCAAGGACGGCCATAAGCTACGACGAGTGCCGATGACCGATATTTGTCATTATGCACACGAAGGAATAGAACCGAAACTCCGTCTGCAAGCTCCGTCTGTAGATTCTCCCTCGCTGCAAGCTCCGGAAGGTTGTTATCAACGTCAACCGTATGTAGAAAGCTTAAGGAAGGTGGTCAATTTGCGAGGCGACCAGTCATTTGCGTCCCGCTCACGTCACGCCATAGGCGGGAACATTTGCAGTGGGCACGTCAACATGTCCACTTGACGCGTGATCAATGGACGGCTGTTCGCTTTACGGATGAGTCCAGGTTTAGCCTCCAAAGCGATAGTAGGCGTATTTTAATTTGGACAGAACCTGGAACTCGTTTTCATCCATCACATATCCGTGAAAGAGATGCATACGGATCAGGTAGTGTCTGTGTTTGGGGTGGTATCTTTTTGGGTGGAGGCACAGACCTCCATGTCTTTACCCGTGGAAATGTGAATGCTCACACCTATACAGATGACATCCTTGATGCTTATGTGCGCCCTTATGCCTGGGCAATAGGTGATGCTTTCGTGCTACAGGACGATAACGCGAGACCGCACAGGGCTCGCATCGTGGATGCTTATCTTGAGCAGGAAACAATTCAGCGCATGGAGTGGCCAGCTCGATCACCGGACCTGAATCCTATCGAGCATGTTTGGGACGCTTAAGGACGACGTATATCTGCTCTCAATCCTCCTCTTAGGACCCTAGCCACGCTTTCAACTGCTTTGCAAGAGCAATGGCTCTCGCTTCCTACCGAACTCATAGACCGCATAATTGACAGCTTCACACATCGCTGTATGTGCTGTATTGCTTCTCGGGGGGATAATACACCATATTAAAGGTACTTTTCCTATACCAAACTGATACGTCCGATATGTTCTTTCTATGCACATGCTAGTTTCTGCAACACCATAATTGCCTGGCGATTTCTTTTTATGCTATTTTATACCTACCTATGTGTTGTATAATGTATATAAGTTTCATTAAATTCCACGCGAAACTTTTTGAGTAATCGGTATTTTTGTGACTTTTCCTTAATTTTTGATAACCAGTGTATTAAAACCCAAAATATACCATAAGATTTCTGGTCAAATATTTTATAACATAACTAAATGAGTGCAATCAGTTACTAAATAAAAATATTCGATATAAGAAATGAAATGTATTCAACAGAATATTGGAATAAACTTACCGACCTTTTTATAGTGTTTAGAAGAGTTAGAGTTAACTAGACGTCAATTGCACTACATTTATGGTCTAGAACAGGGGTTCTCAACCTTTCAGGCTCTGTGCCCCCCTTTGAACACTGATGTGAGGTCACGCCTCCCCCCCCCCCACCATCACCATATCGCTTACTCCTTTCAACAACGTCATATCTCGAAAAACAAGATTTTTCAGGAGAGAACTCAAAACAAAGATTTTTTTGAAGAATAATACCTATATGTTTCAAATTTTTTTCAAAAATACTGACATTTTTAAAAATACTCCATGCGCATTCCATATCATTTAAAAACCTTAATTTTTTATTTGTAATTTAACCATATATACAGGGTTAGCACAAATGAATGACCAGATTTTAAATATTTTATATTTTCGAAACTATTACACATATTACAATAAGTGATACCCGAAATTAGAGAAAAATATACCAAGTTTTATTTTCAGTTACAAATGTTCGATGTGTGACCCTTTTGTTACACGACAAGCATCTAATCTGTAATCAAGTTCGTACCACACATTTTGTAGTCAATAGTTCCTAATACTGCACAAATGCGTTCTTGAAGTTCTTTCAGTATTTTCGGCATCAGTGGTGCATAAATAGTGTCTTTGAAGGAACCCCATAAAAGAAATCGCATGGCGTGAGGTCCGGGGATCTTGGTGGCCATGTGATTAAGGGTAAATCACTGTCACCCGCACGCCCCACCGATCGGTGTGAAAGCTCCTCGTTTAAGTAAGCACATGCATGCTAAGTCCAATGGACGAACATTTTTGCGGTCCGGCCAATATATTGGTACACAATAATATATAATGAAATAACCGACGCAGAATTATAATAAGACAGGAAGAGATCGCTAAATGTTTTTTAATTATACTCTTTTTTTGCTATTATTAAACAAAATGCGTATATTTATGTTGAATATACTGTAATTTGGTAAATAAACCTACGTTTCTATTAATATTGATATTTTTGCGGCCCACCTATAGTTAAACCTTGTTTGTTTGGCCCAAGTTAGCCTTTGAGTTTGACACCCCTGGTGTAGAAGAATTGGTGATAGCTCCTGTTTGTTTACATTTCTGTCTGGATAGCCCAAGCTTGTGTCATCTCCCCGGGGGTGAGAGGGGTTGCTTTTGTTTGGGCGACCAGTGGGCCACCCCCTTATCTGACATCTTTATGTTTGGAGTGTGAACACGCATTTCTGCTCCCATTACAAAGGGGTATCGTAACTTTGATTGTTGCTGACCGTCTGGGAAGAATTTTGCCGCTGAACCAGATGCGTTTCTGTGAGTTTTTGTGATGATTTCTAGACCCGTGCATACCGAAAGGGAAACTTGAAAGGGAAAAAGGGGGGGGGGGAGAAAATTTAGTGTCGACGAAACGGGGTGGACACCCATACCGTGTCTGCTCAGTGGAATTCGGGAGAAGAGAGAAGTTATAATACAGCTGGACGCAAAAGGGGGCGGTGTTGAAAGGCGTAGGTTACCGGGGAAGGTTTTGCAAACTCTCCTCACCAGTTTGAGTTTTAAAAAGTAAAAAACAAATATGCTCAAAGATTATGATATAATAATTCGGCATTGAGGATTGCCCAGTAATTTGGTGAGGCAATCCAAAAAATTTTACTTACAAATCGGAGAGCGATAAAATTTGCTAGATGTAAAATGCAAAATAGTTTTTATCAATATACAAGGAAAAAAATTACTACCTGTAGCTAACACTCTTTCAGAGCATTCTGAAAACAAGCATAACTAAAATCACCGATTTTTGAGGTATGACGTTGTTGAAAGGAGTGAGCGATATGTGGTCAATACAAGTAGTACAATCGAAATTTGAAACTGAAGCTGGTTATTAAATGAAAATATAGAATAGATAATTTCATACACAAAATTTTATATTGCTACACATATCTTAATTTGGAAGATAGTATTGTTATTAGAACATAGGAAATCAAAGAATTAAATACAGATCAAATATATTTGAAGTAATCAAGGATCTAGGTGAGTTTGGAATGTAATACCAGTCACTTTCAAAACATTAATAAGAGGTCTGGCATTGTTTGTCATTGACAAGTTTTTGAATATTAGGTTGTAACTGTGACAAACCACAACTCAGGTCTCTTTCAACGTCCAGCTTTGCTCGATATTTTGACTTTATGTATGCTAATGCTGAAAATCCAGATTCACAGAGATATGTGGATAAAAACTGCACTAACAACCTCAAAGCTTCCAAAGCTACTTCTGGGTAAACAGGAAAATAGCGTAACCAAAAATTTTCAACATCCATGTTTTCGAATTCCGCGTTTGCTTGAGAATCACATTTTAGGTCGAAAGCTTGTTCCTGAATATTATCAGGAAGTACATCCACGTCGATTTTAAAAGGATCTCTTGTTAACTTAAACTCCCGATTCTGTGAACTAATATCTGGAAAATAGTCTGCAATTTCATTTTACAATGCTACCTACCAAATGCATAATGATATAAGGTCCTTCAATACATTTATCTGTTGCAATGGGGGATTTTTTTTTTATCATCGAGGAGGTCGTTCAATCTTGGAGAGGATGAAAAATTTGGCTCTGAACTCTGAAGACGGCGTTGCCAAAGAGCTATATTCTTTGCGAAACCCTTAACTGCATCATAAGTCTTCAGAATTTTTTTCTGACATTGTAGCTTCATGTTCAGACAATTGAATGTCGAAAATGCGTTACGGTTACATTGTGACCACAAAATTGAATACAGTAAATAACAGTTAGTTTTACTTTTTATTTATTTTTTTAACTCAAGCCTCCCTTGAAATTCTTCTACTCCCCCCCCCTAGGGGGGCGCACCCCCCAGGTTGAGAACCGCTGGTCTAGAAAACAATTTGACATATCCTTCCTCGTTAAAACAATCTTTGCTTTTACCATATTTACAATAACTGTGTTACAGTGTTAGAAAATTATAAAAACTCAAATTATAAAATTGCATCAAGCAATTGCTTAATATAGTTGAAAATCATTTACAGCTGACAGAATTCTTGCCCTAATTTTCTGCTCCTATATTTTTCTTGATGTATTTATTGGAATTTGAAGGTGTAAAAAGTCCTTGGGTAGCGTTTTTCATTCTCTATTATAAAAAAAATTCTGCATAAAAACGGGAATGTACAGTGTGGGCATGACAGACAAAAAAGTACAAACCAAAAAAGGTACCGTTTATGAGGGGTTGTTATTTTAAGACCGGCTGACACCTGTGTCCGTTGTGCGTTGGTAATCTTGGGAAAGAAAGGGGGGGATGCCATTCTTTTCATCACTTCTATTTTTAAAGTTGGGGGGGGGGGATAACTCGGTACAACACTTCACACACTGATCACCTTCACTTCTTGATGTCCCATTGTATACAAAGAAAATAGCGAAAATTTTTGGCGCTCAAACACGCTCAAACGACGCTCAAATGAATGCGGTTCTCAAAATTTGAATATCTCAATGTCGGGGGGGCTGGGTGTTTTTCCCGCCAAAAAAAGAAATGCCCATAACTTTTTTACAAATGGCGCTCAAACGAAAATTTTTGGCGCTCAAACGCGCTCAAACGACGCTCAAACGAATGCCGTTCTCAAAATTTGAATATCTCAATGTCGGGGGGGCTAGGTGTTTTTCCCGCCAAAAAAAGAAATGCCCATAACTTTTTTACAAATGGCGCTCAAACGAAAATTTTTGGCGCTCAAACGCGCTCAAACGACGCTCAAACGAATGCCGTTCTCAAAATTTGAATATCTCAATGTCGGGGTTCTGGGTATTTTTCCCGCCAAAAAAAGAAATGCCCATAACTTTTTTACAAATGGCTCTCAAACGAAAATTTTTGGCGCTCAAACGCGCTCAAACGACGCTCAAACGAATGCCGTTCTCAAAATTTGAATATCTCAATGTGGGGGGGGGCTGGGTGTTTTTCCCGCCAAAAAAAGAAATGCCCATAACTTTTTTACAAATGGCTCTCAAACGAAAATTTTTGGCGTTCAAACGTGCTCAAACGACGCTCAAACGAATGCCGTTCTCAAAATTTGAATATCTCAATGTCGGGGGGCTAGGTGTTTTTCCCGCCAAAAAAAGAAATGCCCATAACTTTTTTACAAATGGCGCTCAAACGAAAATTTTTGGCGCTCAAACGCGCTCAAATGACGCTCAAACGAATGCCGTTCTCAAAATTTGAATATCTCAATGTCGGGGGGGCTGGGTGTTTTTCCCGCCAAAAAAAGAAATGCCCATAACTTTTTTACAAATGGCGCTCAAACGAAAATTTTTGGCGCTCAAACGCGCTCAAACGACGCTCAAACGAATGCCGTTCGCAAAATTTGAATATCTCAATGTCGGGGGGGCTGGGTGTTTTTCCCGCCAAAAAAAGAAATGCCCATAACTTTTTTACAAATGGCGCTCAAACGAAAATTTTTGGCGCTCAAACGCGCTCAAACGACGCTCAAACGAATGCCGTTCTCAAAATTTGAATATCTCAACGTCGGGGGGCTGGGTGTTTTTCCCGCCAAAAAAAGAAATGCCCATAACTTTTTTACAAATGGCGCTCAAACGAAAATTTTTGGCGCTCAAACGCGCTCAAACGACGCTCAAACGTATGCCGTTTTCAAAATTTGGATATCTCAATGTCGGGGGGCCAACTTCAAAGACGTTGAGAAAGTCTTTAACTCTTGCCAAAAAAAGAGATTTATATTATAAAAGTATAAAATGCCAAGGTTTATTTAGAAAATATAAAATCTGTTCATGGACAAAGTTTATTTATAAAACTGTAGATAAGACATTCATTGTGAGTTGTGGTTTATTATATCAAAATGTGTGTTTGATAAGTGAATGAAATAACCCTTTCTTAATAATGGAATAGAACTCCTGTATAATCAATGAATTCACGGATACAAGATACAGTTACAAAAAGCAAAATGCCTGGTTTACAGAGTCTTTTATAATAACAGAAAAATGATATTTATATTATGAAAATGTGAAGTGTCAAGCTTTATTTATTCTTAATGGTTAACATTAAAATTTTAAAATTATTTTTAGAATTTCCTGATAAGTTGTTAGAAGTTCGTTGATAATTCATTACAGAAGTAGTAAAAAGGAAATTGCTTTTAGATGTATTAGATCATTAGTTAATGGGCTAAGTAATTTTAAATTTTGGTAAAATTTAATTTTATGCATGACATAAATTTTTCTCTCTGTTAAACATGTTTATTCCATTTTAAGTCTTAATACTTATATAAAGAATTTGGATTAAATGAAAACAGTAATGAGTGATGGTGAAAATGTATTAAATGTGGTAATTGAATTGCTTGATGTTCTAAGACATAAAATTTCTCATCATCAAAATACAATAATTGACTTCTTGACTGAACAACTGACTTTATTATTAAACAATATCCTATTTTGCTACCCCCCTTGTTTAAGTATATTATATAATCATCCTTCAAATCCTAATAGACCATTATTTTATATTTTTGATCCTGTACACATTCTGAAGTGTGTCAGAAATAATTGGCTGAATCAGAAGAATTATGGTTAGTGTATGTATTTTATTGATTTTAATGATCATAACTTAACTAAAACTGCCTCTTTTAGAACCATTAAAAGTATCCATTCTTTAGAGGATGGACAGATAGTTAAATATGTGTTTGGATTCTTCAAAAGTACTTACTCCATCTTCTATGGAGAGACAAAATGTAAAACTATGTCTTCAAATTTTCAATTACCATTTTGTTGAAGGGTTGAAAGTGCTTTCTACACATACTGATGAACCTTTTTGTTTAGAAACATCTGAATATATCGCAATCATTATTAAATGGTGGAAGATAATGAATGTGTAAAGTAAGTTAAAAGGGGGTCATAAACGAGATGTGTATTGTGAGCCTTTGTTATCTAATGCATCCAATGAAAAGGTTATGTACCTACAAAAATTCTTAGTTTGGCTTGATACTTGGAATTCTCTTAAATATACTTCTGGCTTTTTAACTAAAGAAACATATACCACACTTTCTCACACTACACATGCTGTACTTGAAATGTGAACATATTGTTGCAATGAATTGGGGATGGAATATTTCTTAACAGGAAAAATTCAAACCGACATTATTGAAAATAGGTTTGGAAAGTTTCGCCAATTGTCTGGGTCACAATACAACTTCTCGTTGACACAGGTTTTCGAAAATGAATCGAGCTTGGACTTCAAACCCTAGCCCCTTAATTTTATAATTTGTATCGTGTTTGAAATCACTTTTATCTGTGTTATTAGAGATGAAGGCAGTAAAGAAAAATATCTTTAGTATTTTATCTTAAATATATCTATTATGTGCTTTCTTACATGCACACATTAGCCAGTTAAGACATAACTATGTTTTACTATCTTAAAATTAAGCGTTAGAAACTCAATAAATCTAAACTTTAGTTAAGTGTATGTCTGGGAACTAGTGCCTGTGACAAACTTCTCGTATATGGTATGAATCTCGTATATGGTATGGTAAAAATCTCGTATATGGTATGTGAACTGGAATTTTTAAAAAAATTCTGATTAGTACTTTTTTTCTCCCCATTGATTCTGAACTCTTCAAGTTAAGCATGAGCTTTGGGTTGATGAAAAAAATCATAGACGGCATCTGTTTTATGTTGTTCTTTAAATTGTTGCATTATGCTTAGAATTTCTTTTATTGCCTTGTCAAATATTGGATTGTACTAAATTTTTTAAAATTCCACTGAGCATCTTGTTTAGCTGTTTAAAAAATGGGTTGAAATGCATTGTAAATTGCCTTTACTTTCTCAAAGTTTCATAATTAATATGTTGATAATGTTGTGCCTGAAAAATAACTCAACTGATTCTGAACATCAGTTGGAGTTTTATGGAAGGCCAAATTATATGGAAAGTTATACAATAGTTAGTTGAAATTGTTTCTTGGAAGTTTTGTGAGGTAGTAATTTAGTTCATGTATATTGAAGTCCTATTTAAATATTGTGCTAAACATATTCAGCACATTGAAAGTCTGATTACTTCTCAACTTGGAAAGTTATACAATAGTTAGATGAAATTGTTTCTTGGAAGTTTTGTGAGGTAGTAATCTAGTTCATGTATATTAAAGTCCTATTTAAATATTGTGCTAAACATATTCAGCACATTGAAAGTCTGATTACTTCTCAACTTTTAATCACCAGGCAATATTTGGTATTAAATTATATGCTCAGTGCATATTCCATTATGTGTAATTTTCACTCAATCTGATTTGAAAATTCATGTGAGGAGAAATTTTTCTGATTATAATTTAACAGCTTGCCTTGTGTTATGATATATTTATTTTTATTCATTTCAGGAAGTCTGTTGGACAGTGTCTAATATTACTGCTAGTAATACACAAGATTCAATCAGTTATTAAAGCTGGAATTATGGAGGATATTATTCTAATACTTGATGAGGTATTTAAAAAAGTCATGTATTTAATACCTTTTGGTTAATGTAATGTTACTTCAAGTAAATTTACTGCTAAAACTTAATTTTATTCTCTAGTTGAATGCAGTGGCATAGATTATGTTACAAAGTGCAATAAAATACTTTTAACTTTTCAAACCGAACTTCTAACCAGAATTTTAAAAAAATTTAATAAAACTTTTAAAATTGAAAATATTTTCATGGATCTAAAGAATGGAACATAACACCTGTATGGTCAACTAAGTCATGGATAAAAGATGCAGCCCTAAAAGCAAAAGGCCTGGTTTCTGTATACTTTTATAATAATCATGTTACAACAGTATACAGAAACCAGGCTTTTTGCTTTTAGAACTGAATCGTTTATCCATGAATTTGTTGACTATACGGGTTTTCTATTCCATTGTTAAAATCTGTGAAAATACTCTCATTAGCAAAATATTTTTAAAAAAATTTAAATTTGGGTTAGAAGCTTGGTTCAAAAAGTCTAAGTGTTTCTTCACGCTTTATAATATAATCTGTGCCATTTCACTCAACATTGACAGCTAGTCAATATTACCCACCTCATTTTTCAAATTAACCTAGACTAATCAAACAATATATCATAACAATTGTTTAGTAATTACTGAATATAAATAGTATATTTTGAATAATTTCTTACTGTGGTTATCCCTAATAACAGCTGCTCGCAAATAAAAAATATTTTATACACAGATCTCCACCATAATTTGACAATTAAGTAACAAAAGATATGCTCTATTAAAATACTATGCAGAAGTTAGTATCCCAAATTACTTTCTACCACATTTTTTGTAAAACCAATTACTGTGAAAGCTACATCATATAATAAATGTTTACTTTATTCATTATTATAGTAATAGATTAGTTGTTAAAGAGTATTCACCCTTTTCACTAAATTTCTGAGTACAGTAAGACATTCAATCCTGTCAATTAAATGATTAGTTATTACAGATATAAATAAAATAGATTAGAATGCCTTGATAGAGTACAATAATTGAAAGCTGACTTGTTTAGAATGACAACAAAATTTTCTTTTCACTATCGAGAATCACTCTCACATTCAAAGTAAAGAAACACAAGAATGAAGATTGAATACTAAATAAAATGTTAGCATCTTAAATTTCTAAATCTGACCCAGCATCTGTATTAATGCTCTCTATGGCATGTTGTAATCAAATTTAGAAATTTAAGATTTTGTATGCTAATGTTTTACTTAGCATTCAATCTTTATTCTTGTGTTTCTCTACTTTCAACAGCATTATTGTCAATAGTGAAGAGGAAATTTTGGTGTCATTCTAGACAAGTCTCTGATTCAGCTTTCAATGTTGAGCTGAAATTATACTCAACATTAAAAACTTATTACTCTATTCTTATCAAGGCAATCTACCCTATTTTATTTATATCTATAATAACAAATTAATCGACATGGTTGGATTTTCTACTGTACAGAGAGAAATTTAGTGAAAAGGGGAATTCTCTTTAAAAAATATTTTATAACTATTTTCTATTAGTATATTTATTTAATCAAGTAAATATTTATTACATGATGTAGTTTTCACAGTATGTAATTGGTTTTACAAAACAATGTGGTAGGAATTTACTTCTTGGAAGTAGTTATCAATAAAATGACAACAGATTTAAAACTGCACTCATGTGTTGGGTGCCGTTTTATATCAAGTTTTTTTAAACCCCTGTCTCAGAATTTATATTTCCTAATTGGATTTATTTAATTCTACTTTATCAACAATGAATTTTTTCAACTACTTTCAACAATCAACTATTTTTACAACAATAAATTACCCTTTAATGTATAAAACTATGCAAAAAATAATTTTCTTATCTGCAGAGCATTTACTAAATCTACATCAAAAAATAATTTAAATAAATTCTTCTTTTGTTTCATAAATTATATCAGGGAATGGGAGTCATTTTCCTTTCACATAAATTTATGAACTGATTTTCTCTTTCTTTTTTTTCCCTAGATGCTGTAAAGATGGAGCCAGAGGCACAGCGAAAGGATCCAGTTACGTAGAACAAATTGTGTAAATGTGCTATGTACTTTCTAAATAAACTATTTTTACTTTAAACTAGCTCTTTTCTGTATTTAAAAACATGTGTTTCTATAATTATCTTTTGTTTTGCATAGTTTTATGAATTAAAGAGTAATTCATTAAATTCTTATAAGTCATTTTTAAAAAATACTTTTCTTTTATATTATATTGGACATTCAATATCCAACACTTGATAGTACTATCTTTGAGAAATAGTACTATGATAGTAATATTTCTCAAAAATAGTACTATCAAGTGTTGGATATTGAATGTCCAATATAATATAAAAGAAAATATTTTTTAAAAATGACTTATAAGAATTTAATGAATTACTCTTTAATTCACAAAACTATGCAAAAAATAATTTTCTTATCTGTAGAGCATTTATTAACTCTACACCAAAAAATAATTTAAATAAATTCTTCTGAGCAAGTTTTCATGAGCTCACAAAGATGGGTTTCATCATACACACTACACATTAGTCAAGTTTTGAAAATGAATGTATCAAATTTATGTTTATAAATTTATCAAATTATGTTAATAAATTTTATACTGGGGAAGTACAAATTTTTTGGGTTAATTATTAAAGTAGTACTGTTTTACGTACTATAATCTCATTCTAAATAAAAAACAAACAAACGGGAACCTTAGATCGAATGGAAAGATGATTTAGCTTTAATGGTTGGTATTAATGTTATCTTAACTTTCAAATTTGGGTAAATGTATCTTAATACAAAAGGAGGTTTTGTTCTAACAAGTAAACTTGTGATTCAAATGCAAATTTTTAGGTAATAACAAAGATCAGTATTTGGTAATACCTAAAAATACATAAGGCAAAACTGGCAATAATACTAGAAATATGAAGGCAAAAAAAAATAATAATAAAAGTGAAAGGGTTGATATCAGAGGTTATTCGTCAATGTATTAAATAAAAATAAGCATATAAACGAAAGGGTCCTACGCAAAACTATAAAAAAATGCCGGCGGTCCGATTCTGGTAGAATGCTGGCATGATGCCCGGACCTACGGCGCATTGCTGTTTACGGGATGGGTAGATGACGGTATGTCGACACCAATTATTGCTCCCGTAACCGGCCCGTCAACCTCCGGTTACGCTCCGGCTATCTGTCCGCATCGATGGCTTAATCGCGGCTGCCTAGTCGTTCGCAGTCGGATGCAATCGTTCGCAGTCGGATGAACGATGGCTCGATTCCTACCGGAAGCGGCCCAGAAGTCGACGGGGTAGTCGCGGGCGAGAGGACACAGCCGTGACGGAAACGATACTGACCTAATGCGCCGGCCCGGCAGTGGTGAAATCGGCTGGCCGGAACCTTCCGACCCCGGCCCGATGCCTCTGTGTTTGTTGGGTATATATATATATATATATATATATATATATATAAAGCTGTGCTAACTCGTAATAATTACCCTGTAAGTCTATCCAAAAACATAATTGGTTGTTTTTGTTTTAATGAATAGTTTGTTCTGTTGCATTAATATGTTAAACACAACAATAGGTTAAAATAGAAATAATAACTACTAAAAATAAAAATAAAAATCATAAGTAAAATAAAATAATAATAAAATTAACTCAAAGTAGTAACAGTAATAACTAAATAATGAAAGGAATAATAGTCTTAAAATACGGTAACCTAAGTAAGTCTGTAACTGAAAATCCACTACCTCAATGGTTGCAAGTTTTATGACGTCAGTCATCTTGCGGTTACAAGTTCTTAACTTCCACTCTGACTAGCGCCAGGCTTGGTGTTCTTTGGTTAAGTACTTATTCAAACTTAATTCATTTATTAATCAATTCTTCTGTTATTAATGGATTGTACGGTGTCTGAGTGTGTTTATTTAATAGATCATACTCATCAGAAACAATCCATTGGTTTTTAGACAGTATTGACACCGCTGATGAAGAAATGCCTTGAAAAACCTTATTCATACTTTTCTTTACATGGTGTTTGTTCCTGGCTGCAAGTAGCTTTAGAGCTATTACTGGTTTTCTCTTTCATCTTATTCTTATATATATATATATATATATATATATATATATATATATATATATATATATATATATATATATATATATATATATATATATATATATATATACGATTATAAATGTTTCATATGGACTAACTGTATTCTTTATCAAGGACATACATAAGTCATCTCAGAAAATTCTTTTTTTGTTTAGGGAAAAATTGTAATACTTATATTAAATCGTGCAATGGGATATTCAGCAAGATTTGTATTAACATCAAGTTGCTAAATCAAATTTTAGTGATTACAATTGTAATAATTAACCCTAAGTCCTGAAAGCAGTAGATTAGCACACAAAAGCACTCTTCATTAGTGACATTATCTTGTTTCGTAATTAGCCTCGAGATGTGCAATTGGAACAAAAGCACGATGGTTCTAAATAAATTTTTCGTAAATGACAAAAATGTTGCAGTTCATTTTAATAGAGATAATTGATAAAAATGTTTCAAACTGACTATATTCATGTTTAATGGCTATCAGAAAGAGAAAATATAAAACAGGTCACTTGAGGTCAATGTCACTCTTGAAAATTGCTTTTTGTTACGGTTATACTTGAAAAGAAGAGTTTTAGCAGGGGAGATTAAAACCTTATGGAAATATGATTTGTAGGAAATGAACGAGTAAATAATACTGATTAAAATATATTAGATAAAATGAATGATTTCAATAAGAAAGATGAAGTATTTATTCAGTTTATATCACTGAAAGTATTAAAAATGATAGGGAATATAATACAAATCTGTTTTTGTTTAGCTTAGTACGTAAAGTTTGTGATTAAATATAGAAAATCCGATTGTACTATTCATATTCATAAGCATGTTTTATGCCTATTCGCCAAGAATAATTAGTATAAATATTAGAGAAGTTTATTAAGAATTATCAATATATTTTAATACGTCTTCTAATATTCTAAAAAAATATTTACATCATAATAAAGGAAAAATTATTATGTGGATTTCATAAGTTTGTACATGAACCTCAAGGATAAATAATTTTAACAACAGAAAAGTTTATGAGGGACCCTAGTTCTCAGTGTTTTTTAATAAACATTATCTAGAAAGCATTTAAGCCATATTAAGAGAAAATTAGTATGTGAATTTCAAATATAAATTTCTGTATTTTTCATTCCTCTTATCTTTTGCTCGCCTGTTTTCTCTACATATGGAACATATTTAGGACTTTATTCTGTTCATATTACTGTGGTCCGAGGATAAATTGGTCTGTTTTATTTTCAGTAAAACAATCACGACACTTTGTATTCTTAGTAGTTTCCGTGGCACGCTAATACCGTTGCTTTATTTATTTATTAATTTAGCTCTGGTAATAGAAATCTGCAATCAATTTTGGTTCATATATTTTTCTTTGAGAAAAATTTCCTTAATGTTCAAACTTTCTGCTATTTCAATGTAAAGAAGAATGGTTTAAAAATTATCCTTAAAGGGGTTATGATCATTTACATGAAATTAAAGTACTCTAAATTACGTATGCCTTGCAGAAATGTTTCGAGATTTAAATATTCAGAGACACTTAACACATATGCAGTGGCAAGAAGTTAAAATATGCAGACTTTGAAGTACCAAAACCTTATTAAGGTAAAATAATTAAATTTTTGGCACGTCTGTAAAATTTCTCTATTTCTGTAGAATGTAGTAAAGAAAAGGGTAGACATGATGTGAAATATATTATTATTACTAAAATATTTTCAATACTGAACCATAATAATTATTATCTATATCTAATTGAATTTCATGGTTTTCTTTTACATTTTTATTCATTTTATATTCATTTAGCTATTTTCAAATCTCCATACCAGGACCAGATTTATACTTTCACGAATTAATCCTATAAAGCTTCCTTTGAAGTTAGATAAAAAAAACATTTTAACCATTTCCTAGAAAGAATACTATAATTAATGCTAAAATAGTTTCTTAATTTAAAAAAATAATTTGAGATAAAATATCCGTTTGACGTTGTAAATAAACCTTAACTTATCTCTGGATGTCAAACGACAAGAAATTTTTAATTATAAAGGAAATACATAACTAAGATAAAAAATAACTTTGTGAATGGCAACAGCATTAAATATTTTCCTTCTCTCAAAATGAATCCAAAGAACGCCTTAGTATTGTTATCAGTTAAATTCAGACGAAAACCAATGAGTGTAACATATCAGAAATAGTGACATGGAGTGGTGGGAGTATCACAGGAAAATCAATTTTAACTCTACGTTGTTTGAGAAAAGCCTGAGGCATGTAATATCTTGGTTATAGGATGACTTTAAACGAATGCAATTTCAATACCTTCAAAGTACGCTTAATTAGTTTTCTCGTCTTGCCGTTTAAAGACTGCAAACTTATGAAAAAAATTGGGAAAAGAGCTTTTATTTTACATTCCCAAGAAAACTGAGTAAAATATCAAGTAACTAAAAAATGAACACATTACGAGAGTCTTTTTGTCTGAATATCTAAAAGTTTTCTTTTCTTTTAAAAGATTGTGCAGCAGATAATTATAGTTTTGTGAAATGAATCTAAATAAATAAGGGAATGTGTTGATAGTCCATAAAAATAAAAAAAACAATCCACATACATAAAATAAGTTGGTTTGGAACGCTACAGTCAATTGTTTTCTAAAAGAATGTTATTTACAGACGGTACCTACAGATCAAAGCATATTCTCAGGGTCCACAAAATACATACGCAAACTTCGGGACACTGCTTCCAATAATCAGCGCCCTTAAGTATTAGGACATCGTCAGGTTAAACTGATATTAAAACAATTGACGAATCTCTAATTTTAAAATATTTAAAAATGAATTAATTAGGGCTTAATAAATTTTAAGTCCAAATAGTAATAATTCAAGTAAATAATATTATTGGGGAGGTATTTGTTGGTATTTTTAAAGACATATGTGACAGACGTAATTAGAAGAACTTATAATCTGAACATGTCAGAACATGATGGAGTTAAAACAGTAGGAATCGGGGTAAAAAAGGTTTAAGGGTCTTTATATGAGTTATGGAAGCATTGTTGTGTGTTGATTACGATCTGTTACAACCGAAGTAATGCTCACTACAAAAATTGAATACAGCGAAATATAAGTTCCCCATTAAACTTCCTGAAAAAGGTATTGCAGAAATTGTTCCTTCAGACGAGTTTTTAAATTTATGTGTAAAAATATAGTCTGAAAAGGTTTGGCAGACTATCATTCACCGAGTATTTTATATGAATGATTACATGAACACGTACTTTAATTTAATCGGAAAGCCTTATCATGAGAGCAAGTCAAAGATGAGACTGGGTTCTCAGGAATAATTTAGAAATGTTTCAAAAAATTACTCTGAATTTGCGATACATCATATAGACACATAAAAATTTTGTGGTTTGATAACTTTTACATTGCATTTCAAAATTACATAATATCATTTTTAGACAACATAATCACATCAACTTTATTCGTAACCAGCTACTTGCATTAATGATTTTAATTCCATGGTTTTAATTCTTGAAAAACTCTCTGTGACCATGATTAAAATTAGAAGAAATAAATAACTAAGGGCTAGCGATATGCTCGAGAATAAGCAAGGCTTTTTACAAGGGGTATCTCCTTATAGGCTTCTTTCTAGAGTGAGCTGAATCTTTAGGACGTCACTAACTACTATTCCTTGCTATCTCTGCCTCTTCAGAATTAGTCTGGCAACATCCCCTGTGGGGAGGGGGAATCTGCACAGTCTTTCGTACTTAAATATTGTTAACCCTCTACAAAATATGCTGTATATTTTATCTGTCATGAAAATATCTGAACTCAGATGGTGTCAGGGACGAGGCTATGATAGCGCCCCTCCGCCTCTCATGCGCATAACCCTGTCGCCATTTATCGGCACAGCGCATCCTAAGTTCAGTTGAATGGAGAAACTCAATCACGCAGGTCATACCGACAAGAGGTAGCCTGACCCCTTACGAACGTCTCTGTTTTATTCCTATCCTGTTGTTTTGTGTGAGTGTTTTTGTTTGCGTCAATAAACGTTCGACTTTGTGTTTACGAATGAAGATTTTATGTGTCCAGTTGTACATGACAAAAGAACCACGCCAGGATACGACAGATTGGTGTCATATAGAGGGGTCATGTAAATAAACTGGACTTACTTTTACGGATATACTGAATGATAAACACGTTCATCTGAGAAGCTTTTTCAAGGTAAGAGCTTTAAGTTATCCATATTTAACGCATGCAACGATGGCGGACGATGATGTAAATAATGCTCAAAACGTAACAAAAACAAACGATGATCTTAAAATAATGCTATCTAAATTTAAGAAAGAAAGAAAAATCGTTCGAACTGCCGTCACTAGAATTACTTCATTGATTGAAACTGCTATTGCTGAGAACAATGTTGAAAATGTCGAAGAGCAGCTAGAATTTCTAAGGTTAAAATCTAAAAATTTGTCTGATTTAGATAGTAAAATTTGTGAATTCATAGATGAAAATAAAATCGAAACCGAAATTGAAACAGTTCAAGAATACGAAGATACAATAATAAGATGGAAGTACCGAGGTTCTAAATTTCTGAAAGGGAAAAATAGTATTGACAATTCTACAGATTTTAGCGTTTCTTCACAGAAAGAAAGCGATGAACAAAATGTTTCCCCACAACTAAGTGTTCGACTGCTCAAAATTGTAATGAACAAATTTTTCGGCAACCCATATGAATGGCAAACATTTTATAATTCGTATAACACGTCAATAGAACTAAACCAGAATTTATCGAAGATTGATAAGTTTAATTACTTGATAAGTTTACTTGGAGGTTCAGCTTTAAAAGTCGTTGAGGGATTTTCGTTGACCCCAGAGAATTACGATGAAGCAATCAAGCTCCTGAAAGCCAAATTTAATCGAAAAGATATTTTGATTAGCATGCATATGCAAAAACTCTTAAATCTAAAACCGGTTAAGAATTCGAGTGACATTTATGCATTAAGAGAATTATATGACACTGCTAACATACAAATGCGTTCTTTAAACTCCCTGAATGTCAAAACAGAAACATTTGGAAATTTATTAGTTCCCTTATTGATGAAATCTATACCAAAAGATATAGCTTTGGAATATTCGCGCAAAAAAGGGTCTGACGATAATTTTGATGTAGAAGATTTAATTGATTTTTTGAGAATTGAAATCGAAAGCCGGGAACGTACAGAGTCTTTAAATTCTGCTTATTTAGACGCAGGAAAAAATGGCGGAAAATTTTCGCGTTGGAACGACAGTTGTTATACATATAAGGCGCCATTCAAGGCCAAACCGCATAGCATTGATGAGTCAAAGAGGGTGAATCGGGTATCTGTGGTTGATGCTCGAGAATCGGTTTGTTTATTTTGCAATAAATCACATGAGATTGAATGTTGCCCGCTGACTCCCACGGAAAAAAAAGAAAAGTTAAAAGAAGCGAAACGTTGTTTTGTCTGTTACAAATTGGGCTGTAGAACTAAAAACTGCAATTCGAAAGAACGATGTGGTTCATGTAAGTCAAAATATCATGGAACTTTGTTACACGTTAATTATGAAAGGGGTAAAGATAAAGATGTCAAAAATGATAGTATTTTAACCGCTCGCATTTCGTCTGACAAGTACTTTAACGTAAGCCCGGAAAACGAAAACGAAAGAAGTTTTGTTGACACTTTGCCAATGATTAAGTTGAAAGTAGATTCTAATATTCTAATCGGTGTTGCAGATTCTGGAACGCAAATATCTGTCGTCAAAAGTAGTTTAGTACCCGAAAAGTATAAAACACCTCATGGCAGTGTAGAGTTAACATGTGCTTTCGGCCAGAGTTTAAGAGCACCATTAATTAATTTACCATTAACAAAGGTAGAAGATGATTTAAAATTTAAAGAACCCATTTATATAACATGTGCTATGGTACCTACGTTGTCAAATGATTTATTGTTGTCTGTAAGTGCTTTAAATGAATTAAATTGTAACGTCAAAGAAGTAAATTTAATTTTTAATGAAAACGGAAGTGGTAGAGAAAAGGTATTGCAGAATAATGAAATGAAATGTGATACTCCAGATAATGTTGCATTTTATTTGATAGAAGATAGTGATTTTAATCTACAAATGCTTTATGATGATAGAAGTGAGAACTTAAGTAATATTTCAGATGCTGGTAATGTGTATAAATGTAATGATTTAATCGAGAGTATTGTCGAGAGTACTATTGAATGTTGTGCAACTATGTCTAAAAACGTAAGTAAGGATGATTCCGTTAACAAGATTGATCAAAATGAAATATCTGATTCAGAAAAGTTTCGAAACGAACAAAAGGATGATAAAAGTTTACAGTCATGTTGGCAAGATGCCCAGAAAGGAATTAATCGATTCTATGTGGTTGACAATTTTTTGTACCACCGAGATAAAATTTTAGGTGAACGCGTAGATCAATTAGTAGTTCCAACGTCTCGTAGAAAACGGTTGTTAGAGCTTGCTCACTCTAGTTTATGGGGAGGCCATTTACGGAAAAAGAAAACGGCCGAACGTCTTAAGTACTCCTTTTACTGGCCTAGTATGAAGACGGACATAGAAGAATGGTGTAACTCGTGTGTTGCCTGTCAGCTTCAAGCCAAGAAACGCCCATTTGATGAGGTCCCAATCACACCAGTTTCACGTCCCGATGAACCGTTTCAAGTGATAAATGTCGATTTAATAGGCCCCATGGAACCAAGTAGCCGAGGCTTCAAGTACGTTCTTTGTGCCGTGGATCAATGCACTAGATGGCCAGAGGCGATTCCGTTGAAGACTGTGACAGCAAAATCTACATGCGACGCCTTACTACAGATTTTTACACGTACATGAATACCCAAAATGGTTGCGACGGACCAAGGAACCAACTTTACGTCAGCTTTGACGAAAGAATTTTTGAAGAGACTTGGGTCATGCCCTAGATTCTCGACCCCAGGTCACCCAAGCTCGAATGGACTTGTTGAACGTTTTAATGCTGTTCTAAAAGGGATGATTCATCATACGATGAGAGAATATTCGGAAGACTGGGACAAGCATATTCCTTTTTTATTATGGGCTTATCGTGAAGTTCCAAACGCCACCACTGGAGTTAGCCCGTTTCAAATGCTCTATGGTCGACGACCAACAGGACCTCTGTCCATTTTAAAGTCAACTTGGACCGATGAAACCTTGATTCCCCTTTGACAGTTGAAATCAGTTACTGATTACTTAAACAATTTAAAGACGAAATTAGAGAATTCTGCAGAACATGCTGGTCTCACTGCTGCAGGAAAACAGGAAGCCTATGCACACTATCGTAATAGGAAGACCCGTCATAAAGAATTCAAAGAAGGAGACAAGATAATTGTCCTAATTCCAGATAGTGACAATAAAGTCTATGCACGATGGACCGGGCCGGCTACGATTGTGAAAAGGAAAAACACGTACAGTTATTTGGTGCAACTACCTGATAATGGCATTAGACATATCCATTGCAATAAGATAAGGGAATTCCAGGCATCAGCTAACAATGTCGGTGTTATTTATGATGCTGATGTTGACTTTGGAGAAATTGAAAACATCCCCAGGATCACTCATTTAGACCCTGATCCAGAAGTGGACCTGACACACTTAGAACCTAGCAAGAGAATGGACGTTATAAAGATCCTTCGGAAACATTCCAGCCTTAGGTCAGGTGTTCCACGAATTGCTCACGTTGGAGAGCATAACATCAAATTGAAACCAGGAAGTGTACCGAAGAAGCAAAAGCCATTTCGAATCCCAGAAGCTTTGAAGGAAGAAGTCGATCGCCAGATTGAAGAATTATTACAACTGGGACTGATTGTACCTTCTGAAAGTGAATATGCACATCCAGTTGTATGTGTCTCGAAGAAAGACGGAACTGTTCGGTTATGTGTGGATTACAGATACTTGAATTCCCAGACTGAAACAGACTCATTTCCGATGAAAAATGCTACGGACTTAATTTATCAAGTGTCTAAAGCAAAGTACATCACTCTCATAGATTTACTGAAAGGTTACTGGCAAGTAAAGCTTAACCCTGATTGCCGGGACTTAACATCTTTCGTCACGCACCGAGGACAGTATGCATTTGTTGTCCTTCCCTTTGGATTACGTAACGCTGCCGCTACATTTCAAAGAACTATGAATAAGACACTTTCTAAGCACAAAGAGTACGCCGAGTCGTACATTGATGATGTTACGATTTATTCAGATGATTGGAATACGCATCTCAAACATCTTGACGCAGTTATGACGACCCTAGAAGAAGCTAACTTTACTATTAATTTTCAAAAGTGTGACTTTGCTAAAGGAAAGATCAAATTTCTTGGTCATATCGTAGGTTCCGGATCACACGAACCAGATCCTGAAAAAGTGCAGGCTATACAGAATTTAGAGCCGCCTAAAACCAAGAAAGATGTAAGAAGTATCCTAGGACTATTATCTTATTAAAGAGCTTATGTTCCAAACTTTTCAGATATTGCTCGTCCTTTGACTACTTTAACTAAACGAAGAGCTCCAAACGATGTTGTGTGGCTAAACGAACATGATGTTGCTTTTGTTAATCTTAAGAAAGCAATATGTAACGCCCCTAAGTGTTATTCCCCGAATTTCAAGCTACCCTTCATAATATACGCAGATGCATCTTCTTATGCTGTGGGAGCATGTTTAGCTCAAAAAGATGAACAGGCCATCGAACATCCTATTGCATTTGCAAGCAAGAAACTGACTGAAGTGCAAGAAAAGTACGCTGTAATCGAAAAGGAAGCTTACGCCGTAATTTTTGCTTTAAAGAAGTTTGAGACTTATGTATTCGGCTCAGAAATTATAATCGTCAGTGATCATAATCCTTTGAAGTTCCTTACGAACTGTGCATCCCAAAGCCCCCGACTTCAAAGATGGTCTCTTGCTTTACAACGTTTTCATGCCACGATTACTTACCGTAAAGGAAAAGAACACTTGAATGCTGATTCCTTGTCACGTTTAAAAGCCGATCACTGGGAAGATAATTAATGACTTTTCATGAACTGAATGACTTTTAATGATCAATTTATTTTTCTTTATTATTAATCCTATATGTCTTGTCTTTTCCAGGAAATAGTAGATGTATCTCGCAGATGATGGAAAAGCTGTTTAATTTTTTTTTCTTATGTTTGATTGAAATGATTAGTATTGGTATATTCTTATTTTAAACCTTTATTTAGTTTGTTAGTTCTCAAAAGTTAAATATTTTAGCTCATTTTTTTTTTAAATTTAGTATGTTTAGTGCCTTGCATATGAAGCTTAATTATCAGTTAATGTCTAAAACCTCTTAAAGTATGGGTTTCATTTTTTTTTATTTGTTTATGTGTTATGCTTTTAATAATCTCATGTCTCATTTTTTTTATTTCTCATACATGTTTGTTATCAAGGTGAATGTTGTTAATGTGATGGTATATATATATATGTAAGAAGCAATTTGATTTGTCTTCAAGAAGACCCAATCAACTCTTTTAGAGGGGAGGTGTCAGGGACGAGGCTATGATAGCGCCCCTCCGCCTCTCATGCGCATAACCCTGTCGCCATTTATCGGCACAGCGCATCCTAAGTTCAGTTGAATGGAGAAACTCAATCACGCAGGTCATACCGACAAGCGGTAGCCTGACCCCTTACGAACGTCTATGTTTTATTCCTATCCTGTTGTTTTGTGTGAGTGTTTTTGTTTGCGTCAATAAACGTTCGACTTTGTGTTTACGAATGAAGATTTTATGTGTCCAGTTGTACATGACAAAAGAACCACGCCAGGTTACGACAGATGGTGTTCTAAGGCTACCGCTCATTGTGATCATATTTAGGTTTGGGGATCCCCTCTAGAAGGCGATGTTGCTCTGACGAGACCAATCCGGCATATCGGAGATCGTGTTTCGAAACTTTATACTGTCATCATCTTTGAAGCGAACGAGAAATTGGAGCTAAAAGTGAAGGTGATGAGGAGCTATATGTTTTTGAAACATTTGATCTTGAAAGAATCCGTAACTGTCGTTAAGTACTCAAGAGTAGCAGTTCTTGTGATATAAATGTTTTCAAATGAGGGGCCTACATTTGATATTGGTTAATATCTTAGAATTAAGTTAAGAAACTATGTCAGTCAGATTCTCCATTTTGGTGTTCCTTAGAAAAATAAAAATTACCCTTCGATTTGAAGCAACGGATCTAATAGGTACAGGTCTCACATTCCTTCTCCCCTCTCCCTTCTTAGACGGTAGAGCCACTAGCGACATAGTGTAGCTGGTGCTTATGTGATGATGTTTAATTGTCTATAAGTCAGTTTACTCAAAATCTTTCCCAGTGTCTACAGTGACCAAAGTGATCTGCCAGGCACATTGCGCCTGATCTCGCAACATTTTGTGAGTTGATTATTTTAAAAATATATCCACTAAAAGAAATTTTCTAATTCATTCTATAAATTAATACTTTAAGTGTAGGTCAATATTTATAAAAATGCGTCTCCTATACCTATAGGACACATTATTGTTTCTGTTCACTAGTCTCAGGCTTTCTACAAAATGTCAAAAGTCTACTATTTGACCAATCTTGTGGATTGCCCAGAAATGTTGCGTTGTATGGCAAAAGATTGTCTGAGTATGTATGCTAAAAATGCAGAAACTTAATTTATATGTATAATATGAATTTTTTTGTGCCATATGTGCCCCATATAACTTTGTTTTCTCATATAAATTTTGTTTAATTTGTTATACAGTAATGTTAATAACCCCTCAGATTAAATCAGTATTCCTTTGTTTTTCTCTGAATATTTTCTAAATCTTTTCTATTACATTTTTTTATTATTATTACTTGCGTTTGAGTAATGGAAAAAGTCTAAAACAGCTGAAAAATTTTCAAAATATGAAAAGTTTTCAGAACAATGCTTTTGTGAATAAAAGATCATTGTTTTCAATGAACTACATATTTTATTGTTATAATAAACACCTAAAAATGTTGTGTCTGGATGATTTAATTAAAATAAAGAGTTTTATAGTTACGAAAAGCTTAGTTTTAGAAAGTGCCTATTAGGTCAATGTGCCCAGTTATGTGACTTCAAACATTGCGCCTGACCGAGGGTTAAGATTGTTAACGATCCATGTATAGGTTAGGCAGCAAACTATGCCCAAGTCCTGTTATTAAGGAAATAACTTTGACATTGGCCGTGCTGCCTTTTCTTACTTATAACATAGTTTTAAAAGTATGAATGAATATGTAATTAAAGTGTCCTTCTGCGCATTCATACTAATGAGCAAAAAAAAAAAAAAAAAAAAAAACAGAAAAAAATGGTGTTTTTTTTATCTATTAATATCAGAATAAATAAACGTACTTTTAATGCAAAGTATCTTATTTCTTATAATTTTGCACTTATTGATTTCGAGTTGGAGAAAATATACTTCATTAAACCTTGAAAAGAAAAATAAGCCTGCAGGCATTTGAAGAATTTGCGTTCCAAATAAATGATATGTATTTGATACTGTTATGTAAAACTACTTCAAAAACATCGTTTTTCCAGAATTATAAAGTATAATGATCCGGAAGTAAGTAATTATTTTTAAAATATTTATTAATTACTGAAGGTAAAAAAAAATACTTCTAGACGCATGTATCGCACAGAAATATTACAAAATAATATTAATTGACGTTTCGCCATTATATAGTACGGAATGACATATCAGTTAGGTTTTAAAATATTAAAGATACAGGGTATTATGTCCATCTCTAAGATGAAAACTCCACAGCTTCGGTATAATATTTACTTTAAGAACAATAATAGCTAACTATAAATATCAATAAATATTAAAAATATTTTATACAATCCAAAAGTCGTATAAAACTTTAATAAACAACACTGAACAAAAATTTGTGTTACAATATAAAGTTATATATGTGTTACAATATAAAATTAACAGAAAGTCTATAAGCGTAGTGAAATAAGCTTTACAGTCGGAGACTGACTTGTGACAAAGCGTTGTAATGAAATGTAATGTAACACGAACATTCGATAGTCAGTGCCTGAAAGTGAACGACACTAGACTGTCGTTTTGTTTTTGCTTTTTGTTTTTCCCCTCAGGTTACACTGAACTGTAATGCAATGCCCGCCACAAACATTACATTACTGTTACGGTACAACGTTACGTTAGATGTCAATCGTCGCCTACACATTACAAAGTTACGCTACACGCCAATCTCCATTTTCAGTAGCAGCTATTTTACAACAGAAGCTGGAAATGTCCTCTATGTGCTCTATGTGCATGCAGATTTTTGAAGGATCCTTGCACTAATGCTCAAGACATGGTTATCAATACCCCGTCTTACTAACACTCGTTCGAGAGGAGTTTTTTTTTCTTTTACGTACTTTCTTCGTTTACACAACAGAGAAAAAAAACTCGAAATGGAAGGATCGTTGATCTACTTAGATTGCCGATGAAAAATTTTGCACACATACAAAATACGCAATATAACTGTAGTGTAATTAGCTTTGCACTGTGTCACTCTGATTTGTCAGGCCAGCAGCATCTTCCATTGATCTCAGACAGAAATATGGAATGTTTTAATAATCACCAATCAAGTCTCCTCGCCTATGACGGGCAACCCATGCGTTTCGATCTACTCGTGAGCAGCTTTGTGAGTAAGAGTGATCAAGAGACTCAACGTGGAGTAGTTCGGCACAAAATATTTCGGAAAACAAACTGTAAATGCATCCTGACATTTAGAGAAGAAATGCTGTCTAAAATATAGCTTCACAATCAAACCGCTCACAATCAAACCGCTGAGAAAACTCACATTTGCCAGAGTGGGACTTAAAAGTTAATAGTGAGAATCTGATAACTTGGCCTGAGATTTCTAACCTTAACCTTCAGTTTATTGCACATTTCGAAATAACGCTTCCCATAAATTTTTTATCCGCTTATATAACTCAGTCTAATCCATGAAGTTAGACTTCGGATTATTCACCAACGATATAGAAAAGCCTAATTATACTCTCTTTGTAAAAGTTTAGTCTATGTTTGTATCACAATAATATCAAAAGCATTTGGACACTTATATCGGACAGGGAAAATTTTATTTCAAGAAATCTATAGATTTATTGAACCCTCCACCCCCTCCATGTTTGGAATAGTCAGCTTTACCTTGAATAATTTAGACAACTATTTCATTATTATTTCAAAACATTTAGACCATAACGTTATAATTTGGACTCAAATTGACCGTACACAATACTTCAAATTTATTCGATCGGATTGAAATTCTAATACTGAGATTTCTGGCCAAAGTTTTTGTACTTTTCCAAACATTCTATCCAGTCCCTTATAAACATTGTAGAGTTTCTTATAGCAGTGTCTTGCTGAAAGTTACAGGGGTTTGCTTTGACGCAAGCAGAACACAATCCTGCATAGTGCCTTCCGATCAAATGACTCAGTAATTCTACACAATTAATAATATCAAGGAAATCAAGGATAGCCCTAGAAATATCACTGTCGGTATGACACAGTCAGATCAAAAGTATATCGTGGTCAAGCGCCTAATCCATGAAGGTCATATTCAAGTGATTTAATATGCTGTACGATTCACTACTCGTCATGACCTTTTTAACAGTCATCTGTTGTCCATAAGCGATGAGCTAAGCACCAGTGGAGCGATATACTGGTATTCAAATGAAAAATGTGCCTCTAGAGAGTAACCTGCGCCCTACGGTAAACGTTGAATTTCGCATTGGTACTAAAAGTTCATGTAGCTCTATGTACGTTGGAAGCGAACAGATATAGAAGCGAGAGACAAGATTACTCCTGATAATTTTCCAAAAACACTTTTTGCCAGGATCTTTCAAGTAAAGAAACCTCTCAAATGGTGACTTTAGATTTTTTCGAAATATTGACATCATTCCTTTTAAGGAAATCTGACACATCAGAATTTTGAAAATCCAGGAGAATGCCACTGTGGCAGCCAGGTCTAACACGTTGAATCTGGTCCACGAGTTGATGCATAGAAACGGATGATGAGGATGAAAGCTGGACCTCTGAAAGTGACACACACCTAAAAGCAGCTCGGTGATGAAGATGATGGTTCCAAGGGTCTGGCTAACTCAGGAATATTGCTGGATGATGTAGTTAATGAAGTATCGACACAGAAGAAGAATGGCGACGTTTAAAAGAAAATTATGGTTTATTCCTCGAAAACATCTTGACGAAAATATGGATACATAAATATATGGGCTAAAGCCAGCCAGTATCACAAAAAATGTCCGAATACAAAAATTCGGGGAGACACGCTCCAAAATTCCAATACGCATTCATGGCACTAACAATCGAACTCCCTCTTTTATGGAGGGGAAGCAAACCTTTTGTACCCAAAACCTGTTCACACAAGCCTAGGTTAAAGTGCTTACTCTGATAAAGAGATCCCATCTCCTTTTAGACTAAACAACAAAATAATGTCTGTAGAAGGGGATAAATATTAAATAATAGCTGTATCAAAGGACTAAATTAACAGAGAAATTAAACTGCCATTATATTGTTATTATCTTTAGGAAGCATCGGCGTATGAATACATGTAAGCTATTGCACACGTGGGAAGTAGTTATTTTTGCAGTTAAGTTGAGAATTCGAATCGCGATGCGAAATTCGAATGAGGTAATCGATTCTATTATTGGAAAATGTAAATATATTTAGCTATTGTAGATATTAACAATATAATCGCTTTAAGCATACAATATGTATCTGGAAAATAGTTATTTTAAATTAATATTAATACAGCTAGCAATTAATCGTTTAAAGATGAAATTAATTCAGTTAAGTTAATAGCGGTTATCATTAAGTCTTTAATTTCTTGAGTAATAAATTTTACATAGTGGCATTATGCCACAGCCACTAGTACAAACAAACTGATTCTTAAAAAGGGACAGATAAACACTTCATAAGTTGAATATAAAAGTAACTTCTTGTGCAATCTAAAATATATGCATCTTATGTATAACACCGAATACAATAAGTACATTTAATCTCGAGACATACCTTAATTCCCATGTAATTAGAAGCCCGAATTCTATTCGATATATAGTGTTTTGTACTTTACTATGGTTGGGCAGTATTAAAGGATTACAAAAAACATACGAAATGTTTACTTTGCTTGTTTATCAGTTGAATTCCGTGTTATTAACTAAATGCCCTGTGTTTTCTTTCCAATCATACGCTAATAAAATATCATAAGTCGATCTTGGGTTCCATTACGTATTAAGATAAAGTGGTCAACTAGGTATGAAGAGATCAGGGGATCAGGGTTTTTTTAACGGTAAATATTCTTCATACTTATTTAGAAGCATTATTCTTTCTTTAATCTATGCACTTTGGTTAATTACAGTTATTGGTAAAATCATCTAATCTGCTATTTGAAATATTTATTAAAAAGATGAACATGGATATAAAGAGATGCTAGATATATTAAAATAAAAAATTACAAGGAACATCTTCAAAATTTTTCTAAAATATTCAGATTTTCTAAAAGTATTGCATTTTAAATAATATTTTAACGCGGTGTCATCACATATTTAAGCAAAGGTAAATGAAAAGGCTGATACTTATCCAAACATTTCTATACAATATTCGTTATCACGCAATCCTCTAAGTTGATACAAAATAACAAGTTTATTCTTTAGCGAATTGTATTCCCATAAAATGCAGAATATTAATTAAATTAGTGCTGAAAAGTGTGTTACATTTTCAGTAACAAGAGAAAAATATCAAAATCTTCTATTTTAAAACTGAGAGTTTAAAATTATTCTACAAACATTTTCAAAATAATTTTATCACGTTTTTTTAAATGTAATTACATTTAATATTATATTTACAAAACAATGTATATTTGAGATAAAAAATTTTATTTTCTACCTAAATGTAAATATTACAGTAGAAAATAGTTAATTTAAAATTATTACAATAGAATAGGAGAGATATAGAAGTGCACCATTTCTTTCTCTTTATTTTAAATATTTACCAATAATCTGTGCGGGTGCAAAAGAAAAATTGGATATGCGTAATAAATACTGATAAATTATATTTATCAAAAAAATGTTAGTGTTTTACGATTCGAAATAATTTTTTAACATACTACTTTTACATGAAAGACACATGCGTTAGGTTTTCAAAAAATTAATTTTCACTGATATACAGAAACCTGTCACTTCCTCAACATGATCTGACAAACGGTATGTTGCATTTCCAACCCACTTTTACAGTAAAAACAGTGCTTTAGTCTTTAGAAACCAAAATATAAGAATAAAAATATCAAACCTTGAAGAAACATTTTTAGAGCGGTTGGGAACAGATCCTCTGCTTTAAATATTAATATCGCAAAATTATTTATACTGTGTATCAAATGAAAGGAGTATATTTTACGGTATGATAAAGTAAATACTGGAGAATATGTGCTTATATGTATGGTCAAATAATAATGTAAACCCCACATTAAAAATTAAATATATTTACATAACTGTGTTATCGATTCTAATATATTTGGAACATATATCCATTTTTAATATAAAAAACCATTATATATATCATAAAAATTCTTATAATATAAGAATATTAGTTTGAAGAGAATGCATAAATTTCTTTCAAAAAATTAGTTGGAAAATTTTACATTCATGTATTTTATATCACTTAAACAGAAATCCTATTTTGGAAAAAAGAACTGCCCAAAGATTGAGTCTACAATTTATTGAAATTTCAACGCTGGTATCTAATAATAAACTAGACAGTTAAAATTATTCATAGATATCCCAACAGATGTCCGTCGGTAAGCTCCATTAAAATCGATATTTTAATATTTCCATATCTCGCATATATTTCAATGAAATAGCTATAACTTATATTACTCTCCCATCCTTAAGAAATGTTACGATAATGAAGAGGGTGAAAATTCTGAAAATCTTCTCCTCAAGTACTTGAATATGCAAATTTAGATCTAATCTCCGTGTAATATAATCTGTTTTATTACACTGCATAGGAGTCGTAACGAGAAGACATTTCATTAACTTTTATAAGCAGGGTCTTTTGATTTTTTTGTAGCTATGCCAAAAATATTTTAACTCAAAATTGACTTTAAAATCAGTTAAAGTTTTCTTTTAACATACTTTCATTGATGTTAGAGCATTCTATTGCATTCAATCTCGTTATAAATGTATTTTTAAATTTTCTATGCTGTGATATTTTTATTTAGATTAAATTGTCAAGCTCTATTGTTAAACTTTATGTTATAGCATGAATCTATTCGTCAAGGACAAGATTTAACAAAATACAAAATCTTACCATTTCGAAACAAAAACAGCAGTTGGTTTTATTCTCCAGAAGGTTTTTTTCCTCACAACAATCAGATTGTGTACGACAACACCAAGGACGACACAGATCTCGTATGTCTGATGTGAGCATAGGAAACTTCTCATTTTAATCTAAAAAATATTTTCTCTTTTTTTTTGGAGGAGGGGCGGGGTATGCCCATTGCTTTCACTGTAGTCAATTTAGTAAATAACTTCTGCTACAGTATAATATCTCTGCTACAGTATAATAGACTCTACTGCTACAGTATAATCGACAAATAAACACATCTCCTTCTCATCTTCCAAAAATAATTCATTTTCATTTTATCAGTAACTAATCAATACTAACGCAAAAACAAATTACTTATAAAAGACCCGGATTCTTTCCTCTCAACAATAATATTGTATACATCAACATCAAGGAAGACATATAATTCATATTTTTAAAGACACGGATTCTTTCCTCACAACAATAAGATTTTACAAAATCAACATCAAGGAGGATACGATTTTTTTTTTGATCGGACAATATCATTCTTTTCAATTCATTCTAGTCATTCTGCTAATTTATTCCGTTGAATGCCCTCTGATTCAGGGCGTAGATTCTGATTCAGGTTGATAGATTACCCTGCCCTTGGGTGATTTATTATATTAGTCATGAACACGCAGTTCCTCAAAACCCACTAAAAAACTTTCATTTTTTGGTGCTGATTTTAAGAAGCTGTATTTCTCTATCATCCACCACTAGTTTCAAGTGACATAATTTATCATTCGACTAAAGATAACGTCGTTTACTGGAGATCACCTATATTATTCAAGACTTTATTTTTATATTAAGTTCGGAAATACATAAATTTATTTATTTTGCGGAATCATAGTTTTACAACTAAATTTTTTCACTGCTTTTGAAAGAACCAAGAGAAGCTTTGCAAAATGCCATGTCATAAAAATTAAGCTATTACCTCACGGTGTATGGACAACAATTACATACTTTGTACATTAAATAAAATTAAAAAAATATATATTTAATTATTATTAGATCTCAAGAAGAGCCGAGGAGAAAAATTGTTAACTTCGAAAATAGAAGACATTCTCAGTTTTAATTTATTATTGTATGACTGATGCTCGTAAAACCTTCTTTGGAATCCTTATTATGTGTAAACCTCGGGACACTCGTAGTTTGGGGCGTAGATCGTGTAACGGAACCAATCATAAATAAATAAGAAATATATCGGATAGACCGCAAGAGGGCGTTCCCAGCACTTCGTGTGACAAGAAAAAAGTTTTTTGAAGAACTTTCAGAACCACTGATGACTGTCTAGTAGGAATGTGTGAAGGGAATATGTCCCAATGCTTTTCATGCCTAGTCACTGCAATCGCAGACTGTACACAGTTCCAGAAGCATAAGTAAGAGAGGATAAATTTGTATCAGTCAAGTATTTGGTTTCTAGTTTTTTATCGGTTGTAAAACGGTGATCATGAATGCTGATTTTAGCGTTAGATCGTAAACAAACACTGGATACTCTTAGTTTGGTAATTTATAAGCAACTTCTCAGTTCAAGAACACCTTTTATTACTTTTCTTTCAGGAGTATCAACACTGAATGTGTGACTTTTTTCTACACATGCTTCGTCCGTTGACAGTAAGATTTTCAAAAAAGAACTAAAAAAAAGGTTGATTCGCCCTTGTGTCGCCTTTGGCGACATTAAATACCGAAGTAAAACAGGCGTGCGCATAAAGAGAGCTTCAACAAACCATCTAAGAAGAAAAAAAAATGAGGAGAAAAACATAACTGAGAGAAACCAATAAAAAAAAGAATAACAGTGCATGACATGCATTCCTTACAGAAACAGGACACACATTCTGTATTTCAATAAATAAACTGAAATCTTTCATTCTCTGTGTGTGAAGAGAACATCTCGGAGACATCTGTCATAAAAAATCCACAAATTCCTCTTCGTGAAAGATGCGAACACGTACGCCCTTTCCGCCTTCCGCATTGACAGAATTTATGGAAAGAAAAGTTCGGAATAGAATTTCTTTTAGAAAAACCGGCTGACTTCCATATTTCTCTTTTAATAACGAAAGTAACACGCACAGATATGCCATTAAACTTGCCAGATGAATATTCCAGGTGCATTGTGACTTTTTAACCCCCAGTGATCACGGGAGATATTTATTTTCAAATAAGCATTATTATTGTAAGACATCAATTTGATTGGCTATCAGGAAATTTCTCACTCTATTTGATATAAATAAAGCAACAAACGAATTGTGCTATCTGATGCACACACTCTCTCTTACATATCTCTAGCATATAAAATAATATTTAGTTATATAAATATATGCATGTATATCTTTATACATGTATGTAAGTATGTACATATAAATGAGTAAGTATATCTGCGTAAGATATGTGTATCATAAAGATATAAATTCAAAAGCTGAATGTATTATCTATATATATAAAACAGTTCGGTAACTGACTCACTGACTCACTGACATACACTGAAGTGCCACTGAATTAGGGATAGCAAAGTCAATGCAAATAGTGTAGCGCTGCGCATCATGTATGCGGAAGTGAGGGCGCTATGGTAACTGCATATATAGCGCGTACTGTGGTTGTTCTGAATTAGTTGTTGGAATTGCCAGTATGGGTAAACTGCCTGATTTAGACGCCTTCGATCGCAGACAAATCGTAGGTGCGCGACGCATGGGCCATTCAATTTCCGAAATCGTCAGACAGCTAGGATTTTCAAGGTCGCCAGTGTCAAGAGTATACCAAGAATACATGGATGGTGAAAAAAAACTAGCGATCGGGCAAATTGCAAAGGACAATTAGCCTTGACAGTGCGTGGTGAGAGACGGCTCAGGCGTATTGTACGTAGCCAGCGAAGCCAAAAATTAGCTCAAATTACCACCCAGTATAATGACGGTGCCAGTCGTACAGTCAGTAAACAGACTGTGCAACGCTCGCTTCACCGTATGGGTTTCGGGAGCCGTCGACCTACGAGAGTACCATAGATCTATACTCGCCATCGGGCTGTACGTCTTACCTGAGCAAGAGAGCACAGAGAATGGAGTGTAGAGGACTGGAAACGAGTAGCATGGAGTGATGAGTCTCGATTCCGACAACTTAACGCCGACGGGAGGCTGAGAATATGGCGTCAGGCTCATGAAGCCATGAATCCTGCATGCCTGACTGGAATTGTACAAGGGCATGGTGGCTCAATCATGGTCTGGGGTGTTTTTTCGTGGCACAGTTTGGGATCTTTGGTGCGTGTACCAACCTCCCTCAATGCAATTCGGTACGTAGAGTTGCTGGGTGATCACCTCCATCCGTTTATGGTGTTCTGTTATCCGCACGGTAATGGGGTTTTCCAGCAAGACAACTGTTCCTCTCACAAGTCCCGGTTGGCTACTGGCTGGTTGGATGAGCATTCCTCTGACTTCTCTGTCATGAATTGGCCACCTAGAAGCCCAGACTTAAATCCTATTGAGCATCTTTGGGATGTTTTAGAACAAGGCGTGAAAGGCCATCACACAGCACCAAAGAACCTTACTGAATTATGGACAGCTTTAGCCAATATTTGGCAAGCCATTCCCGTGAAACGTTTCCAGAAACTTCTTGAATCTATGCCTCGTCGTGTGGCAGCCGTTATCAAGGCCAGAGGAGACCCAACTCGTTACTAGTTATGTATCCCTAATTCAGTGGCACTTCAGAGTACAACGCACAGACCATACCGCTGGAACTAAAGGGCTGAAATTTTGAATGGCGATTCTTATAGTGTAGGGGTGCACTGAGAAAGATTTTTGAAAAATTCTTCTTAGATTTTTTAAAATTAAATTTTTAAGCTGTTTTAGTAACTTTTTTTAAGTTTGCATTTGAAATAATAATTTCGGGGTTCTAAAATTTATATCACGTGTAAGATCGTAAAAATTCCTTTAAAATGAAATCTTTTTCGAATCTTTACCTCCATTTTCTGATTTTTGGGGAATCTTTAAATATTTATCTTTAGAATTTAATTTATTAAATGCTGATCACGTGATTTCTTTTCTGGCACAATAAATAAATTTATCGTCACGTGCATAACAACTAAATGGACAATTTATTTTTCTTTCTTGCTAATGCGACAGACGATTGGACATTATCAAAAAAAATATTAAAATATAGTAAAAGATATTATGTTCCTCAAACTGTACTATATTAACTGCACTATATTCTTTAATATTTCCTATTACATTTAATTTGAATAATTTCTTCTACATTATTTTGTCTATAAAAATATCCCCTACGATTTTTTTATAAATATATTGTTTTTTTTTACATCAATTGTATACATTGATCATCGTATTTATTATATATATATTGGCATTAATTGCATACATTGACCGTTGTATTTAATTTGAATGTACTCCGTAGCGAAGTACGGGTTTTCAGCTAGTATAAAATGAGGAGTCAGGGACTTTCAAGTGATCTCTAAAGTCCGTAAACGGCAAATGACGGTCAAACTAGCAGTATAATACATAGACCTGTGCTGAATAAATGTAGTATTTATTAATTTTAAATACTTGTATTAAAAAATCTCCAAAAAAAGTTTGCAGTTTCCTAAAAGGGTGTTCCGAGTTAACAAAAAAAATAATTCCTTTACAAACCGGAAAACCTTACACATGAGCGTTATTATTTCCTGACATGGAAGGATCATATAGTATCTATACAAGAGCATACCTTCAGTATCTATACAAGAGTTAAAAATTGATGGGATTAGGTTTAAAGAACTCATTGTGATGAATGTCGTTCCTGCCTTAAGTATGTGTGCATGCATCCTATCTTTCTATAACACACATACCATATATATATATATATATATATATATATATATATATATATATATATATATATATATATATATATATATGTATATATATATATATATATATATGTGTGTGTCTGTGTGTGTGTGTGCGCGTGCGTGTGTGTGTGTGTTAGTTAGTTACTCAGTTCAGACTGCAAAACTAAATAATACAACAAGATTCAATCGCGACTTCCAACGCCATCGGTTGTAACAATAGATGGGTTGGTAGTATGGAAGTAGAAGAGTAACAATAATTACAGAACAATAGTGTCCTAGATCTGTAGCAAACGTAGTTATAGAGCAGAATTGGCCCTTTTTATCACTAATAAAGAATTCCACTTAGGGCACTATGAATGGGAATTTACAAATGGTTCTATTAATGAGGAACTACTATGAATCTTTTATAGTGAACTGCAGAAAATCCCGATAAACTAAAATACTGAGCAAAAATTTCAAACAAACTTTTAATCTTTTAAAATAGCTTTTATTTAGGATAATAAATATTTATATTTGATCCAGAGAAGAATAGAAGCTTTTGCGCAATTTTTTACGGGAATTGCAATGCAAAGAGAAACATTAATTAATTGACAAATAAACGAATTGTGATGCAATGCATATGAGGATTGCGATGCATCTTTATTATTTCTTTATTTCTGGATGTTTTTCCATATAGATAATTTATGTGATGGTTTTTCTTCTTTCAAATTATGCTTTATTCATTGTTATGTTATTCATTGTCATGTATTTCATTTATGCTTTATTCATTGTTATATGTTTACTTCTCTTGTTTCAGCAACAACATGTAAATAACGATCCACTAAAAGCATCCAAATTAGAATTTTTTTTAAATAAATAAAACAGAATTTGTAGTAATATTTTAACGTTTATAACAGTTGCATAACAATAGTTTTTATTATGTATGGAAGATGCTAATATGTCCACATGTCATAATTTGTACGCTTTTACTGTAAAAGAATTGTACAAGAATGTAATCCGTAAAACCTTACTGTTAACATTGCACAACTTATCTCAATATTCCCTAAATGAATGCTCCGATTCTTTTCTAAAAATTCTCTCTATAGGAACGACGCAGACGGGGAAGCTAAAGACGATGTCTATCCCGTTAATACCCAGAACAATTAGAAATGCTAATGTTATTCCTTTGTTATGAATATTTATTCACTCGATTCATAGTAACTTTACGAACAATGAAATGAGTTACTCCTTTATACCAAAGTTGTTTCATTGGAGCTATATTGTGTGATGGAAATCATTTCAAACTGCAATCAATTAGCACACTTAAAGAATTATACGTAGGTAATGAATTTAAAAGATGCGAATTTCTACGAATTTTACACAAAGTAATATATTTTGGTTTTATAATTAATATCTGATTAATTTTGCTTCTAATTAATTTCTTTTAAAAACAAATATTTCATCTCAATTTTCTTTTCAAAATTACGGATTAAAATTTAAGTAGAATTAAAATAAACTTAAGAAGAATGTGTTTAAAAAGTTTAAATAAACAAATATGAATAACACTTAATAGTTAATTCGGAATATTTGAGAGTGATTTACTTTGCATTATTCTAAGGGAGTTTGTTGTCCGCCTGACCTCATAAATCACCGACTTTCTCCGGCTAAAAATAGCGTGCTAACAAAATATTACTTCATGTGGCAACAAGATACTTTCCTTTCTAAAAACAATAACAACTAACGATATACTACATGCTATTATTTTTTAAAATGCTATTATTTTTACATGCTATTATTTTATATTAAAAAGAGACTAGAGTAATAGTGTGCTGAGAATATATTTTATGTGTCACTTGAAAGTTCGTATCCGTTAAAACGTAATACTGGACTATGGTAGTCGGTTTCTCTCTATTCTAAAAGAAACTACCTGCACTGCCGCAGCCGCCGCCGCCGCTGTCAAAAACTTGTCACGCTATCTCCTCCGAAACCGCTGGGGGTATGGGGTCGAGACCGATACCAATCGATGCAGAATTTTGTGGGGAAGAAAGTAAGACATGTCTCATATTCGTCGGATTTTAAGTTTTTTTTTAATTTTATGTTTTGTGGGAAAATATTGACTTTTTCATGTTCAGATTACGATAACTCGCCAAAAAAGGATCGTAGAATTTTTTTTTTTACAATCTAAGACTACAGACATTTCTCCTTCAAACAAGACCTCATTTGTTTAAAAATAATTTAAAACAGACTGATATTTTTATTAAAATTGAAAACCCACTTTTTGGAAAAATTTATGCGTTTCGAGATATATAAATTCGATGCTATCAGACTTATTATGTTACAAAGAAAATATTTATATCAACTGGAAGATGAAAGTTTTCTCATTCATATAAACTTCATTTCAAGTCTCTATCTTAAAATTTCGATTTTTAATTGAATTTTAAAGAAATACTTAAAAAAAATCTTCTCATTCGCTTGCTTTGCAGAAGGATTGAAAGAAGATCCGATTTTTCACCCATCTTCATCCGGGCTTATACCCCCCATCTACCCGGGCTTCATCCATTTCGCCGGGAGGGGGGGGGAAGCTTCAACTGTAAACAAATGAATGACTCAATCGCTGTAAACAAGTATTGAGTCATTCATTCACTTGATTCACCAGAGGAGCGAGCGTAGCGAGCCTAGGGGCGAAGCCCCTAGTTATATATATAAAAATTTTCATTATTTTTACCAATTCTTCATTTTTGGTCTGTTTAGAAACGAAAACAGGTAAATACTTTTGTTGAAATCTCAATTATATGTACTACAACCCGGCTTTAATCCCTCTTCTAAGTAAAGGAGTGGATTGCTCTAAAAGAAGGATTTTCCAAAGTAAAAGAACTCAAGACATTTCTTATAAGTTGTTTACTTCATAAATAGGAAAGCCAGAACGGCCGACGCAGCTGCGGAAAAACATCGTGAAGGGTAGGAAATATAACCTTAAAACACGCGTTATCACACTTGGAAACAGAAAATCGCTGGCGCATTGGCATTGCCAGACCCTGGAAGGGATTCCCAGAATTTTCTTCCACTTAAAAGTGGTATATGTGGTGAAATTCAATTAAATCATATACCATTAGTAAAACCCCAAACGTAAGCATAATAGGATTACGGTAGTTCTAAAAGAACAAGGTAAACAAAATGCAAAATATGGAATGAAATTTTATAAACCTGTCAAACGTTCTTGTAGAGAATTTTTTTCTATGTATTCTTATCCTTTCTAGCAATTGTCTCCTTTAGCTTCTGTATTAAAGTCATATGTTACAGGTGAGTTTAGTAATAATTTTTATATCATTTGGACACGTCTTATAAAATCTCAGTTATTTGTCGTTATTCTAGCGACTTCTGCAAGTCTGACTTTTTGAGAATCAGCGCTAGGATTGTTGGAAAGGAGCTCGTAAGCTCGTTTCTTTCATTAGGTTCAGTTAGAATTACATCTCCCACCTTCAACGAATTATCTTTCCAATATTATTGCGTTTCAGCTCACTTTTGGCCTAAATATTCCATGAATTTTCTATTTCAGATGTTGTCCAGAATTCCATAGTCTACATTTACTTTTCTTCATTTTCTAGTGATCTAGGATGTAAATATCTGTAGCGCTTGTATATCCTGTTTTTTTTGCTCGAATATAATCAAGTGTTCAGAAGGGCTTAAACTTCAGAATCCTTCGCAATGTTAAAGGACTTGAACAAGCTTTCTTGCAATGACTCAAGAATGGGATAATTTTTTTTCCATAGAACATACATGTTTTTTATCTAAAACTGTACATAATATTTGCTTGAATTTTCAAATTACTCGCTACGACCATCCTTAACCAAGGCATCTATCTGTCATTGAAATAAATATCCGCTTACTTTTTGATAAGCTAATTCAGTAAATTCCTCTAAAGGTTTCTCAGCACAAACAAAATCCATTCCATTATCTTAGTATATCCCAGAAAGTCATAGGCATCTGACAAAGAAACACTTTTAGGGATTGGAGAAATGCCTCTGTTGATAGTGAACTTACACCGCCCACATTATATAGCGGTTAGTGTCGTGGGTTTCCACACAGTGGTGGTCTTGGGTTCAAATCCCAGAGAGTTGTAGTAAAGCGCTTTTAAAATAAAAGCTAGCTTTATTACATGTTGGTGTTAAAAGGTCGTCGGAATCAAACTTAACGCCGACAGTAATTATTGAATACAGTCATTTAGGACGTAGCCCGTGCGAGATAGCTTTATGAGATTTGAAGATGGGAAAATCTGAGATTGGAGACACAGATTAGTGAGGGAGTCAAAAAGTGATATCATGTTACAAAGGTCTTTTATGTTGAATTTATGGTATACAGAGATCCCCATCGTCACGTGCAAATCTTGGGTGGTCTGAAAAGGGCAGGCAGTGAGGGCGTGAGATTTAAGTTCAGAAGACAATGAGAAAGTGTGAAGGGAGTATAGCGAATAGAAAGTTTACGGTGTCCGGATTGGCTGTTTGAAGTTTATGAGAAGGAGGAGTCAAGGGTGTGAAAAGGGATTAAAATAAAATATATAGAAGGAGATTCTAAAAAAGGAGGAGAGAGAGTCTGGATCGGGGAGGCTGTAGGTACCCATCTCCAGCACGACTTAAAAAGTTATACTTTACGTGGACTTGAGGGTTCCACATATACCTGTTACGGCCACTAAGTAAAATAAAATAGATTAAGTAAAATAGAGAGGTCCGCACTCAGATTGCAGCAGAGACCAAGAGACCCAGCTCCCGTGCCACAGCCGAGAATCAATCCCCATCGAGAATGAAATCGAGAAGTTACGGGACGAGGAGAGCCCAGTGCCCCGTTTCACGATGTGAAGAAATCCTCATCGCCAGTGCAAAATAGTGAAGGTACGCGCCAAGGAAAGCACGACTACAATTATCAACTAAGAAAAATTGATCCTTCATCTTTATTTCTTTCAAGATATAAAGATGAAGCCATAGCCCCCTGCCCGGTGGAGCTAAGATATAGCCCCCTGCCCGGTGGAGCAGTGTGACCCCTAACCCTCGAGAGTCGAGAAAGCCAAGATAGCAACGTGAGTGGATGAAAAGCAATTGGGGTGAGTGTTAAATCTCAAATTTGATTTGTTCAGTTCCAATTTAGGCTAGGTAATTTAGATTTTTCGTAAGGAAGGAGTTTTTTAGTGAGTAGGTGTTTTTAATGTCAAACTAAGAGTAAAATTTATTTTGTTTTTGCTCTCGAGACGCTCCCTAACCTTGGCAAGGTAATAATAAATACAATTAGTGAAAGATAAAAATATTAATGTGCAGTGATTTCGGGAAATGAAAGATTCATTTGTTAATTGTAAATATTAAATGTGTAAATAAACTAAGTTTTGTTATGTTAAAATCTATTTGTTTGTCTTGATTGCAAGTTGTTGGGGTAAAATTACATGTTGTGAAATAGAGAATAGTATATTGGTTTTTGTTCGGTTGCTAAGTTCGACATCCAGAGCTTTGGGTTGTATTAAAAAAATAATTAATAAAAACACAACGCACCCAAATAAATTCTAAGAAAAATAAATAATTAGTACTAACCAAAATAATTTACGGTACGCGCCCAAATGAACTAAAATCTGGATGTAGCAACACGACAATAGTCCTGGTCGTTAATGTGTTACTTCCTCGTGTAGCCAGTAAGACTTCGCAGTGAATAACAAAAGGCGAATGTCTCGTGACAAGTGCCTCTCCATTAAAAAATATATTGAACTTATCTCTTTATTATTAATTGCTTCACTAACTCCCTGAGTAAACAGGAGTACAAAATATTCAAATCTATCTTTTAAAGGAAGAGGATAAATTCAGCTAATTCTAACAATTTCAATTACTCTTGTATCACTAACACTGTCTTTTGGTATAGATTCAAGCCTGATTTCTATTTCCTGATCAAAAGTATATGAAAGAAATCGCAAGGCAAATTGTTCTTGTCACATTCAATGTCCAAAGGTTCTCTTTTAGATGTGTCAATTAAATTAACAGCCTATCATGTGGAACTCCCTCGTTTTATCAGTAAATAAATAAACAAATGATCATGCAGTAAAATACGATACACAAAATTATCATAATCGTCATGAAAAATAATTTTGTTTCTTTGGTATTTAAAATTCCATTATCATTAATAATAGCCTCATAACTTTTCATTCTTTTTTTCCTCTAAAAGCCTCCTCCTGAATAATAATTTCAAGCCCCGAAAGTCTGAAGACACATAAGTCTCTCTTAAACTATTAAAACAATGAAAAAACCAAACAATCTTTCTAACAATATTCAAATGCGATAATTATGTAAAATACATATAATGCGATTCCCTTCTACAGATACTGTTTTCTTGAATACGCTTCAGTTTCTCTGCATTTCCATTCCTTTCTTCTGTTACATTTTCTGTTCTGGATCATCTATTTTTCCTTTTACATAACCACAGGCCACCTATCATTTTGTACATATGAAATGAGAACTATATCTTCGAGATAAAATGTCTGCTGGATTTTAACACACTGGTACATATTCCCTGTTATCCGCTTTACTTGAATGTCTGACATACAATCCCAAAAAAATTCTACCACTAAAGACGATGGGAGGGGGGGGGGGCAAAACCAACTGTATTTAACACTTGATGGAATGTCTAAGCCAATAATAGGTTGGTAATTTAATTTTTCTGGCACTTTATGTTGAAAGATAAGGCCTCCTCTTTGAGATTCTAGTGAGAAAATTATTGTTTCCTCGGCGTTTGATGTGTTATTTGTCTCGATCGTACCAACATTATCACACTAACCAAAGATCATCACACTGCTCAATGATTACCACACTGATCTTTAACCTCGTTGAGTGGGCTGAGACCAACATTCAACCATAAATCTCTAAAATCATAGTAACGGACACATTCATCAACTTAAAACGACCATCTCACCAAAAGTTTTCCTGTTGCTAAGCTAATCGAAAGCATTATCCATGGAATAGTTTAAAATAACATCCGATGAAAAAGGACCGAAGCTTCTTCTAAACCTCCTCTTTGAGATGATAAATTTTATTGCGATTCAAATTATCTTCAACGCAGCAAAGATGTCCTAAAATCTTTGTCCTGCTCTCTTCTTAAATATCAAATGTGCTTGCGCACTAATGGTATTACGCCAATTTTATTTAGATCTTTTTCTAAACATTCCTACTGAATTTTATGCCCAACTACGTACAGAAGCATAAACTTCAAATTTTATTTTATAAGCAAGACTACTATCACTAAAAATGTGTTTGTGAGAGGGATAGAATGATTCAGTGCCTATATCATAATAAATCTCTTCTGATAACCCAAAATTAACACATCTTGAAACTCATAAATATTACATGAAGGCAGTAATTTTCTTTTAACTGCAGTAAGACGATTTTCAGCAAGATTTTATTTGACGTTACATGATCTCTATAATTGGCCCAATGCTATCTTATACATTCCCACTGAATAATTTTTTTTCTAAAATAATGCAGAGTCAGTTCATGTATTTTTGTTGTAATTTGAGTCTCCGGTCTTATACACCTGTGACATATAATTTTCGCAGATGAGAAATATATCTTTAAATCACAAATAAGGAAACTACAGTCATGTATTTAGTCCCCTAATTCTTGTTAAAATTCTCTATAACGTTCCAACTTGGTTTATACTAGCAACAATTCCAACTATTCGGTATGAATTCTTCCAGAGAGCAATTTACCAACAACATATGAGCAGAAAATTAATTTTATTTCAGTGGGAACTTAGATGAATTTGTACATTAATTACTTAATTTCAAAGCCTTTTCTTTCTGTTCAGAAACCTAAATCTATTTATAAGCTTCAAAATTAATTCCTTACAAATTTTATTTTTATTAATACTTCAAAATAACAAGGGTAACTCATTTTAGACTACAATTTGTACTTGGAATTTTCTAAGAGCCTTTACTTTCGTTTCAACATATCCAATTAGTTCATGTACAATTTTAGTCTTTCCCAAACTATAATAACACATCACGCGAATCACATCTTTTATATAATAAGGTTGCTCAGAAACGGAATCAATACTAAATACCTCTTACAAAGCATGCGTGATCACCATTACGTAATCACTCATTTCAAATTTGCAAAGTAACATCTGACATACAACTTTGATTAGCTCAGGTACCATTTATAACCCTTTATTAACAATTTGAGATCAATTGCATTATCGAGTTATCAGTTTTGACATAAAACTGAAGAAGTCTATGCATCCATGAATCAATTTCTTATTTGATATACATTTATTTGTCATATGCCCTTTTTTTGAACAAACAAAATTTGAACCTCTTTTTTAAGTCTGTAGCATTTCTTTCAGCTTCTGTATTTGCAGTAGATTATTTATGATATTTAGAAGCATGCGGATTTTTCCAAAGTATTCATCAGATTTATTCTGTTTTTCCCAACTTAAGCTTTAGAATAATCTTTAAATCAGCAGCAGTCTGGACATCAGGTACATTATTTTTAGAGTTTTTGTTGATCACTTCCCTCAATATGAAAACCGGAACGGGTTAATTTCCCACTCTCTTCATTCATAAATTCATAGGAAGAATTTGCGGGAAAAATTAGGATTATTTTTACCTGGGGTAATCTTTGTTTCTATGAATGAGGTTCATTGATAGGTAACAACATTCCACGAGTGTGAAAAATAGCACGAAATTTATTCTTCGGGACTCCTATTGATTGCTAAATACATAACTGAGATTCTATTTTATCATAAAGTAATGAAACACTGATTCATTTTGCTTGTCAATACATTTCGGGAGGAAATTTTTATAAAACTCTGCAACATAAACTTGAATAAAAATATCTACCTGATCAAAATTTTGTTTCAATATATTAATAGGTTTCTCTTAACTCGCTGATGTTGTAGAAAAACTTTTGACAGTTATTTTGATGTATTTTGGTGTAGCATTTTTAAACTAGTCAGCCATTTTACCAGAGATAGGCTTAATTATTATTTACAGTAAGCCAAGTTACGAGCTAATTTTATGCATGACTTCATTTCCTCTTTACTTCGGTTTGAATCCGATTAACGTAGGCCTTGACTAACCTTTAGCTTACGGAACCCATTTTTCCGATTCCCTCTTTAGAACGGGAAATTTCATACTCCCTTTATAAGAACGGCCATTAAGGGGTTTATATATATGTATATATATATATATATATATATATATATATATATATATATATATATATATATATTTATTTATTTATTTATATATACACTAGTTATCAAAAATTAAGGTAAAATCACAAAAAGAGGGATAATACGTTCAAAACTAGGCCAATCTGTTTAAAATTTTAATATGTTGTTAAGTAAAAGCTGCTGTACAAGTGACAGTAATTCTTCTAGAAAAAGGGCCCTAAGCTTTTGAAAAAAGGAATTTCAGAAGTGCAAAACTTTAAGACACTTATATTCATTCATTATTTACATCCTTATGTCCTTCCACGTTTCAGTTCATTAACTTTAAAAATAGAGGCTTTCCCCATTTTCCTTATCTCCTTAAAATTAACCCTTTTACCAAAAGGTAGAATGGTATTTCGGAAATATTTTTAATACAACTTTCCGCAGTTGGAGCGGATGAGTCAAATTTAAGGAATCCGACTACGTTTAAAAAATCGATTTTGACGAAAATTCCAAAAAAAGTTCATTCGTTTTTTGTAAATTTATGTTTCTAAATCTATTATTATTTTTTCGATACGATCATTAGAAATGAAATGAGAGCGAGTTAAAGGTGAGCAGTAGCTATGAATTTCAATACAGTTTGAAAATTTCAATCGTGTTTTCTGAAGAACTTATTTTTCATCAAAAATTTTAACAACTCTTGTGATAACACAAAGTCTAATCATGATATGTGTATGAAATTTTTCGTGTATGATTTTCATAATACTGAGAATGTAATGGACAACAGATTTGGTTCTAGGAATATTATTTGTTGATATATAGCTTCATTTATGAAAAATCTCATGGAAAAGTACTAAAATTTTACATTAATTGCATATAATAACCTGTATTTTTTTTAGATTTTGAGATATCGATTAGCTTGTAGGTCATTACACTTAGAAGTTTCTTACGTACATATGACAAAAAAAAAGTTTAATGTTATATGTATAATTTTTTTTAGCGCTAGAGCCGTTTTTGTAAAAATTTGCTAAATTTCGACGGAATTTCCTCAATTTTGTAAAAATTTGCATAGTTAATGTACATTTTTTCATCATTTTCGAATTTTGGTGTTACATTCCTTCGAAAAATAGGATAAAAATTTTCGCAAGTACAGTTTTTCAAAAAAAGGGCCCCGAACGTAGTCGGATACCTTAAGGGAACGGGGGCGTTAAAATTTATGTTTTTTTTTTTACTTTTCATCATAGAGATACGAAATTTTGTACATATATAAAGTTCACTATAAATATGTAGAATACTTTAAAATAAATTTCTAATCTAATTATAATTTTAAGATATATTTGAAAATTTAAAATTTATAAACAAAATTTTAAAATACTTCTTAAGGCTTAATTTTTGAGATATTTCCTCGATTTTGCATTTTAATCACTTTAAAGTGTATAAGAAACAAATCTGGGTATCAATTATTTATTCCTTTGAATATTTAATTTTTGAGATATTTTTTTCTGAATTCCCTCCTGATTTTCATCAAAGTTTTGCCTTCTAATAAATTATAAATCAAATTTAATTACCTTAAGGAAGTCTAATTGTAAAATTCATCCCTAACTTTTTTGTAAACAGTATCAGGATACTTCCTCATCAGTTTCATAAATTTTGAACTAAATTAAGTAGCATGAACCATTTAAAATTCTAAAGACATTGAAAAATCTATATAGATATCTGACTTCTACCCTTTCTAGGATATATGAATATCGAAGTCCCCCTCTAATAATGTAGAAATGACACTTTTTTGCACTTGATAAATAAGTTTATTATCCCGTTGATACATATAACGTGCAATGTAAAAACAATACTGAGTAAAGACTGGTACCAAATGTTATAAAAACTATCCAAGGAAATTAAGTTCAAGTTGTCGCAATATATATAAAGTCAGACCAGTGATGCTGCACGGTAATTCACTATTACTAACACAACAAACTCTTTATGCCAGTGGCAAAAAATCACTTAGGCTTAGAAGCGATCGAGCTATGATCCACTGGAGGCAACTCGTATAAACAGCTCCAGACAAACCAGTCTCTCCCACAATCTGGCTACGCGGAATTTATTGTAATGGTTTATGCTGAATTTAGCATTTTAATGTAGCTGCTTTGTTTGGTCATATGTGCCGTGGGGTAGGACATATTAAAACTTCAAAGAGCAGACACACCAATTAAGGCGAACAAACGAGATGTAAAATGAAAGAATGAAATGGCGCCAGACGATACAAGAAACCGGAATAAGGATAAGGAATCGAAAAGAGCAGTTAAAAGACGGAACAATGAGGGGGCTACTAAAAGGGGACAATGAAAAAAAAAGGTGAGTGCCAACAAAGAGGAAACGACCCCACACATTTGACATGTTCTGGGAAATCAAGATTCCTAGAAGTGAAGGGGAGAGTCGACGGCTGAATTATTTTAATGAGAAACGCCCTTCACTCGGAATGGTCATGAAAGAATATTTAGGGGGGTGAAAATAGCGAATGGAAATTGAAATGAGAGAAATAATAGAACATGATTGACGAATGAAATGAAAGGGACGAGCGTTGAGAAAAAGATAAAAAATAGAGAGAGTGAGAGTATAAATTAATCAATGATTGGATTTGGCGCTCAGACTCAGCACACTGCTATGGGGTAAGCAGAAAGCGTAAGAGAGAATTCGAGGGTCTCTGTTGGATTGCGCCCAGATTCAACATATAGTCATGAAATTGTAGCCTCATAGGAGAGAAGTTTTCAAAAGAATATATGCGAGATTGCGCTCAGACTCAGCGCATCGCTATAACCCTGCAAGCCGACGATGAGAAGGAGTTAGATGACATCGGAGCCGAAAAAGATTCCCTGACCTCTGCAACCCAGCGACGATAGTTGACCGGAGGAAAACCTGTCCTGCCTTCACAGCCCGCTAATCGCCAGACATCGTCCTGCGCCGTCCAGCGAAATTTGATGAATGCGTCACCGGAGAGAATTGAATCCGAGAAATATACCCCAATCGATGCAAGATGACATGCCGGCGAGTGTTCCCTATGCAGTCTACAAAAATGGAGGTAACCTTTAACTACCTATTGCCAAAAAGTCAATAAATCCCCGAGTCTTATAATACAGGCTAAAATAAGGAAATGATGAATTGCGTACTGAGAATGAAATCAAAATTAAATGAATGAAATAATATAATTTAATAATTAATTGAGATAGTGAGTGTTTTTCTTTATGTTAATAATTATCAGTAATATAATTTAATGTGTAATCATCTATGTGTTTATGTTAATAAATCACTGTATTATTTAGAATTCAGAGTAATGGTGTCATTGCCTACCACTATAATAAATCACGCGACCCAATCAAAACACTATGACATTAAGCAAATACAATGATCGATTATTGTTAATCGATCATTAGGTAGACCTTACAAATCTCTTTTGAGAAAAATTGATTTAAAGTTTATTACTACACTTACCCTTTATAAATTACTTCATAGAAGCTTCATAAATTATTTTTTACTTGAAATAAAAACTATTTTGGTACTATAAACCTACAGAAATATACATTTTTTTACAATAACACAATCAATATTACAATGAAAAGATTTGCTCAAATAAAGGTCGACCATTCCCTTAAAACTCTCAGAGAGATTTTGTACCTTTTCTTTTTAAAAAGCCATAAAACATAATCGCAAACATTTAAAGAAATCTTTGTTTAAATTATGTGCTTATCTAATCATATGCAGCATTTCTGATATTTTAGTTGAGATATTAAACTAAATTTTGATACTGATGGACGGGTAATAAACAAGAATATCACTATCATACACGGACAGTGATAGTGTTCTGCGCCTCCCTTTGCTCTGATATTGGCCGCTTGGAAAAAGCTTGCAGAAAATTGCAAAACGACTATTTGCTCATTTCCTGGAAGGCAAAAAGTAGCTTCGATTATAAGCCTTTCAATTTATATCCTACTAGCTGAAAACCCGCACTTCGCTACGGAGTACATTCAAATTAAATACAACGGTCAATGTATAAATCTGACGATCAATATATACAATTGATGTACAAAGAAAATATATATATATTTATAAAAAAATCGTAAGGGATATTTTTATAGACAAAATAATGTCCAATCTTCTGCCACATTAGCAAGAAAAAAAATATTTTTTTGTCTATTTAGTTGTTATGCACGTGACGATAAATTTATTTAAAGTACCAGAAAAAGAAATCACGTGATCAGCATTTAATAAATTAAATTCTAAAAATTAATCTTTAAAAATTCACCAAAAATCAGGAAATGGAGGTAAAAATTCGAAAAAGATTTCATTTTGAAGGAATTTTTATGATTTTCCTCGTGATATAAATTTTCACGAGGTAACCCTCAATGTATTATTTTAAATGCAAACGTAAAAAAAGTTTAAAAAACAGATTAAAAATTTTATTTAAAAAAATCTAAGAAGAATTGTTGAAAAATCTTTCTTAGTGCACCCCTACACTATTAGAAGAATCGCCATGCAAAATTTCAGCCCTTTAGGTCCAGCGGTTTGGTCTGTGCGTTATATGTCAGTCAGTCAGTCAGTCAGTGAATGAATGGGTCAGTTACGGAAGTGTTTTATATATATAGATGAGAGATGAAATTTCAGACTAATATAAAATATAGTAATAATTTTTAAACTTTGATGTAGTTTCTAACAGAAATTCAGCATGACATATTTGTTCTGATTGTATGAGTATAAATATCAAAGTATTTCAGGAAATAAATGTCAGAAAATTCCATATTTGTCTCGTGCATACATGCCAGACGCTGAAGGCTTACGCAACTAAAAGCTACTAAATGCATCTGCATAAGAAATACTTAAACAGGAAATCGTGAAATTTTAAATCTTTTCCTATGACAAAGATATTTGCATAGAAAAAGTTTCTGGTTCTTTTTTAGTTTTTTACATTTCCAATATTTCCTGTTGAAGCAAACTAGTTACTACGTTTCTCTGACAACATTTTCCAGGAAAAGTTTTTTACGAAAATGCAAAAAAATGCAATTTTTGTTAGAAAAGCTTTAGGCAAAAGTTAGAAGCCAGCTTCGTTCCTTTTTTAGTGTTTTTTAAGTCCCAAAGACATCCTCTATTCCTATCAAGTGACATGCTAGAATATAAACAAATTATATTTCAAGAATGAGAAAAATTATTTTATACAGAGAAATATATGATAATTCCTTTGCTTTTTAAGCATTAAGCAGTTAATTTTGCCTGAGCACTATTTGTTTATTTTTTAACAAATTAAAAATTTATAACAGGTTCATAGGTGTTTTGACATAAAATTTTTATTTAAACACTGTGGAAGATTATATAAAAAACTTTTAATGTTTTTCATTGCATATATCATATAAGCAAAAAAAAATTACTTTAATATATTTATACTATTCAAATCCCAGTTAAAAGCACTCTCATAAGAACCTTTGAAAATGTGCCAAGTAAAATTTAACTGAAGTATATAGAAATGTGATCAGCTATGAAACAATATTGAAAAAGATGCTTATTAATATGCGTATCAATTATGCATATTTAAATGTTGCATATTGCAAAAAAATTATGTGATCGAAAAAAATAAATAGATCTAAGGGTAGTAAACAAGATGTTGAAGACACTTTCAGCAGAGAAAGTGCAAATGATAGGTTGTACGTAAATCGGGAAAGAATCTCCACTAAATCGCAACCAGTTACATTGTGACAAAGCATGGCGACAAACAACCTTTGTATTAGATGTTAGTTGTAAGATGAAAGATGTTGTTGGGTTCCTACATATGGTTCCTACATTGAAGTTTCAAACATAGCAGAAAAATAGAATTAAAGGAGATCTGCAGATATTCACAGTTATAAAGACCGCAGAATTCGACGGTTGGTGAGAGGAATAATACGAACGTCATTACCAAGCCGGAAAAATAGCAATACGTTGCTCGAAACGCAAGAAAACGGAACCATATGAGGAAGTTGATAGAGACTGGCGAGTAATATCCCGATTTGAGAAGAGTAACCGAACAGACGAAATCGAAGAGATTACAATACATTTAATTTCCAGTAGTAGTAGTTGAATATCATAACTAACATTTCTTCAGGAACTCTTCTTTATCGTCATGATCATCATGCAAATAATAATTCACTTTTCCCAGCAGTAATTTCCAGAGGTGCATAGTATGGTGCAATCAGCCTAAAAATTAGATTCCAAACTACTAGCAGTATTTCATTTGTCCAATGAAAGGACGTCCCCATAAATAATGTCCACTGCTTGCACATAGTTGATTACTCTTGAAGTTTAAAGCAATTTAAACACATGCATGGAACAAATTTATCCCTTGTACCACACGAATATTGCTGTATCGTGCAGAATTGTTGCACTCTAGAGCTAAATACTATATTAATTAATATTTTATATATATATATAATATATATCTATATATATATATATATATAATATATATATATACACTGAAGTGCCACTGGCTGGAACTGAACAAGGGCATGGTGGCTCAATCATGGTCTGGGGGTGTTTTTTCGTGGCACAGTTTGGGATCTTTGGTGCGTGTACCAACCTCCCTCAATGCAATTCGGTACGTAGAGTTGCTGGGTGATCACCTCCATCCGTTTATGCTGTTCTGTTATCAGCACGGTAATGGAGTTTTCCAGCAAGACAACTGTACCTCTCACAAGTCCCGGTTGGCTAATGGCTGGTTGGATGAGCATTCCTCTGACTTCTCTGTCATGAATTGGCCACCTAGAAGCCCAGACTTAAATCCTATTGAGCATCTTTGGGATGTTTTGGAACAAGGCGTGAAAGGCCATCACACAGCACCAAAGAACCTTACTGAATTATGGACAGCTTTAGCCAATATTTGGCAAGCCATTCCCGTGGAACGTTTCCAGAAACTGTTGAATCTATGCTCGTCGTGTGGCAGCCGTTATCAAGGCCAGAGGAGGCCCAACTCGTTACTAGGTAGGTATCCCTAATTCAGTGGCACTTCAGTGGTATATATATATATATATATATATATATATATATATATATATATATATATATACTGTGTGTATGTGTGAGTCATACATTTTTACCAGCCTACATATTTTATATGATTAAAATTACTTAAAGGCTAAATCTTATGCTTTACATTCCCCGAATCTGCAAATCAGATAAATTTTTGAAGTGAAAAAGTTACATTTTAATGGCATCAATATTTTCAATTTTGTTAAAAGAAAATAACGCTAAAATTTTGTTTTTAAATAGCCATTTTACTATTACATCTTTCTTGAACGTTATTGTTAATAGATGTATTTAATTTATTTAAGTTCATAGAAATATTACAGGACTCTTGCAAAGTTCCCTTACGTTATAATATTGCAATAGAGTGATGAATTATAATTTCAGAAAATTTTTTCTGGCCTGAGTTTTTTTGGCAAATTTTAAAAGTAATTCTGATAATTACCTATAAATGTGGGTAGGGGAGGTAATGTAATAGTCATTCGCCAGAAAAAAACTACACTCGGTAAATTATAGTTCTTAATTTTGAACTATTATGTTTCGTATTGTGTGTTGCGAGCGTTATATGCTGCTGTTGATTTATACCAGGTTTTATAAATGTAAATATGTACGGCAGTTTTTAAATGATGTGGATTGTTCTAAAGTTAATTATAGAATTTTTTAATATATGTGTATTTCATAAAATATAACAAATAAGCCATTATTAATTGATTTTTTAAAGGAAACTCCCAAGTTTGCTCTTAAATAATATTAAATGAAAACTTAACCTTTTAAGTTAAAAAGCTTTAAATCTTTATTTGTAATAACTAAGAGAATTTATTGGATAGTGGGCGAAATTTAATGTCTTCAACTTGACACTGTCAGCAGAATCGTAGTTTTTTTTTTATTTATTATTTTTTTTTGGTGATATAGATTTTCCACCAGTGATTTACCGTCAAACATATAACATGGTGAAATAAAGTTCTTAGTTTAACAACTTGAACTGTAGATCATATTTTAAAAATAATAATAATAAAAAACCTGCACATCCGAATCTAACTTTATTCGAAATAATTTTTAAAGCTTAAGATTATAAGTTCAGTTTAAGACTAGAGATGAAGAAATATTTTTCAGAAATCCTAATACCTAATCAATTCTTTTTTAATCTCTACTGTAGTTTTGGGGATTAAAGTAGTACAAGTTTAGTATGCTACGCTTTTAGTTTTTAACCTTTATTTTGATTAGTTAACGAATATAATATAAAAAATAAATTCGACTTATGCACACGTATTTGTACTTACAGATTTTTTTAAGTGAGTTCAGTACCTGCTGTATGTCTAAAAAAATAAGAAATAGAAGTTTGAAAAAATAACTGTACATTAAAACTGAAAAGTATTAAGTGTTACATGTTTTCTTAGTATTTCATAAAAATGTTGTATTCGAAGGAGACCAGTTTAATTATTGCTTTTTAATTTGAGTCAAAGCTTGTAAGTCCAATTTACTGACAAAACGATTTGTGAAACCATTGCCCATAAATAAGCATTATTTGATCGTATTAATTCAAGTAAGAAAACATTCTAAATACAATAAAGTATTAAACTAAAAAATTTCGTACTGTACGAGTCTTCAACCTAGGGGTTTTCGGGGAAGGTTGTGGGTATCAACAGCTGTACATAAGTATAATTAGTTGTATTATTTCCAAGGCAACTTTTAAATTTGCGTCCTTGAAATCCATGTATGTGAAGAGAAAAATTAATATCACCGGTATTAATTGAGATATTGTACCCTGTGTCCAAAATTAAGGTCACAAACACGAAATCTGTGATATCTGGAGAAATAATTGGCTTATTGCAACGGAATTTGGTACAGAGATGGCTCATACAATGAGAAAGCATATAGCAATATAACAAGATGAATAAGAGGTAAATTGTTAGCAATATACAAATTAGGCCAAAAACGGTCAAAACATGATGCATCATTTCGTGCACAGCTATGCAAACCTCACAAGGAGCCGTCAAACTGTTAATGAGGATATCAATATATGCTTATGGTAACAAATCCCATTCTTCTAAAAACTTCGATTTTAAAGCCAGAAGGATGGTATGAAGGGGAAGGGGGTCCGTCATGCAGTGGCTTTTCCTAGACCCTCCTAAACATGCTCTATATAATTTAGGTCCCGAGACATCTCTGGTCATTCCATACGGCGAATATCCTATTTCTCCAGAAAATCGTCGACAAGGTGAGCTCTTCACGTCTACGCATTATTGTCCTTAAAAAACAAATCAGGACCGGCAGCAGCTCGGAAAAACCTTATATAGACTTCAAGGATCTCACCTCTGTGTGGTGACACTGCCTGCATCGAGGACATGCTTCGGTGTACGGCTCCCAACATGATGCAGTCCAGATGAGGATTCCCCTACCACAAAGGGGTCAATTCCCTTATGTTGGCGGGATGATAGCGGGTCCAGGCTTTCTCCAGATGAAGACTCATGTCAAGAATCCCTTTGTGTACTGAATCTGGACTCATCAGTGAAAAGAACATACCCCCACCGTAGTTGCATCTAAGAACGATGTGTTCGGCTCCACGACAAACTGGCTCTATTGTCCGATATGGTCAAATGGGGATACAACACTGGTCGCCAGGTGTAAAGGTCCTTCTCTGCTAGGCGTTTGTGTACAGTTTTAATAGCAACTGTTGTTCCAGACGCAGGCGCAAGGTCCGAAGAGTGTATCTGAAGTTCTCTCTAGCCGTCATCTGTCAGTGCCGTAGCGCATTGAATGCCACATAATGATCCTGTGCAGGTGTCGTCGCTCTTGAACGGACTTGACCGAGGATCCTCAGGATTTTACCACTTGTTTTGAATTGATGCTATAACTTGGATACCATTTTGGTTTCACTTGTAGCCAGTGAGCCACGTGGCTTGAGATACCACCGCTTGAGATTTACCAGGTTTCAGCGTACCCATGACTCTCCATCTCAGTGAGTGGTCTAAACGATTATTACAACTCATTGGCACTGAATTCAAGGAATCTTGGAGAGTTTAATGCAACAATCAAAAGTCTGCATACAAAAATCCGCAGGTGAGGAAACGTCCATTTTACGCTCTCCCACTATACCTACGCTAAACACCGTTGAATCAAAAGTGGATACTAACATTATGTTATCCATTCTCCAAAATATATATCATAAAAATTTTATCAATTTTACTGGTAGCTATTTTGAGATATTGTGAAAAAACGTGTTTGTGACCTTAATTTTGGACACTAGTGTATTTTATAGTCTTCAGTTAAATCAAAAAATCAAATGCCATTTGTAAGAGAAGCAATGGATTTAGTTTTTAGCGGTTAAAAAACTGATATTTTAATTTAGAGAGTTATAGTGAAATCATTATTACATTACTAGTTAAATCCTATTACCCCTCAGTTCAAAATGGATTAAAAAATAACAGAAATTAGACGAATGTGTATGTTTTGATAAAGTTTAAACAGTTTTAGTTGCATCAGAGAACAATATTTATGTAAAATTCATATAGGGATCAAGTTCATTTGTTTCCCCTGGACTGGTAATATTTATTACAAAAATATCCCGTATTTTCTCCCAGTAGTATTTTTATTACGTCTCTAAATTCTTTGGTGTCACTATATTTGGTTTTGCATATTTTTCTTGTTACCAAACATTTAATTAGGCATTCACAGACTTGGTTTATTTTTAAAGGAATCTAGTTGTCAGATAAAAACGTTATTTGTACATTTATTTTGACTAAATGGATATCTAATGCACGTTATGGAATTTCGGTTAAGAATCTTTCGCTATCATTTATTTTGTATATATCTCTCTAGTTAGAGTTTTATGGTTTTTATAATTATTGATGACACTAGTCATTATACCAAATACAAATTATTTCTAAAAATTTCCTGACTTATTATAGGTATATATCAGCGTGAACATCTTCTGTTGGTGGAAAGAATGCTATGTGGTTCATAATTAAAGAAAGAAAACATTTAGCATAACTTTATTCTACAAATAACTAGGAAATAATGTTGAAAAGTGTGCAAGTATTCCGCCTTGTTATAGCATGAATAGAGGTGTAAAATTAAAATAAAGACGAGAGGACATAAAATAACAAAGGAATAAAAGATAAATAATAAAATATGAAATTTACTCTGATGACAATTTATCCATTTATGCTATTATACATGAAGAGCTAGACGAATCTGAATCTTTCCTCTTTCGTGCATTTTTATTATGTCTGCTTAAATCATTCTTTAAATTTCATGATTTTAAATTAAATCTCTGTACAAAGTAGTTTTTATACAGAAGCATGTTGCTTACATTTCGATATGCAAGAAATTTTCATGTCTGAAGCTTTGCAATTTTTGATTAATACTTATGAGGAAAGTATTCCATCTTATTATGGAAAGTATTCCCTCAAAAGTATATTGTATAGCTATTATTTTGTCTCAAGTAATTTTATGTTTTTCATTTAAATGTTAATTAATGATAGCAATTCCTATTTTATGCTTGCAAAATAATAAATTGAAGGTACGGGGAAACAATATAGTCATTAAAATTTTTTTTACAAAAAAAGTTTATATCGACTGAAACTTAATGACAATGTTTTTGAAAACAGACATGATATTATAATGTTAAATGACACGCATTTAAATCTTCAGATATAATCGTTTTTGAAAAACTTTGCATCCAACGGACAATTCAGTTTTAAATCTTCTTGTGATTATTGCCCCCACGCATAAGTATAATTAAATTCCCTCTTTTCAACCCCAAAATTTTCAATAAAAACTTCCTTGCATTAGGTCGTTTTAAATTACATTAGTTCCTTTTAAATAGCAATTACGACTCTTAAAAAATAGAAAGTGTAACATCCAATTGTCAGGAACAGTTTTCAAATAAATTTTGAATCTCGAGAATAATGATCTACCAACCTAGGTCTTTCCATGATTGAAGTATTCCTACCTTCTAATTTTCTATATCAGGGGACACGCTAAACTAGGGGCAAAGAGCCGCAATGCGTGTCTTCGTCATTTCTCTGCGGCTCTCTTCTACAATTTTTGGAAATTTGTGCTGAATCAAAATACCCCCAAACCAAAATGAGCGGCATGTGAAATAAACTTCATTTTTAGTACAACTTATAGCTGTGAATCCTTGTACGCTACATCTGGTTCGATAAAAAATAAACAACGCCTCACTCCTTACAAATCAAATTTAAATGAATGGCTACGAACCTGCAGCAATTCAAAATAGCCAGGTTTGAATAAACTGGCAAACAATTGAAAGAAAAATAATTATTGGGGCTATTGAAACTATTACAGAATTTAGATATATTAGTTATACCCACAATTGAAGAATATTGTATTTATAAAAGCATTAGAAAAAACAGCACTAAATTTTTTCCACATAACCTGTACCTGCTCTGTCTCTTCTATATAAAGAAAAATTACCAAAATGTACTTTTTGACAATGCTTATCTTGGCCAACCCTCTTCTAAAACCTCACATATTTCCCTTGCTTTGTAAGCGAGTTCTTTCTTCCTGTTCGATACAGGATGCTGCCTTGAATAAATTTGTTTCCCTTTATTTATATTTTTCCGGTGATGCATATTTATTTGTCTTCAAAATGTGTTTATATTGTATATTGTGCAACATGTTTTCTCAACATGTATGTTATCGCAGGGGAGGCAAACTACAAATGACTCTTTCTGAAGAACAAAAGAGAAAATCGGGTTTCATAATCACGAGGTATGTATTCTACGTGCTGAACTATCCAGGTGAGGTGAGCCAACTGTCTTTTTCCCCATTGCTTTCCTCAAAATGTTTAATTCGCACATTCAAAACAGTATTTGCAAGAGCCAAGAAAAATGAAAATGTATCTATATTTGACTTATAAAATTTAGTAATATACTTTCTACCTTAACTCAAAACTTTAACGCCCTGAGCGAATGGAGTGAAATTGTAGTTCTACATTATACAATGTGTACAACAGTACTCAGAACTGAATTGTAGTTTACAGAAGTAAGGTCCTTTTTTTAAGTCTAAAGTGAGTAATTTCCTTTAAAAATGAAGGCATTTTCATGTATATACATTTTATCTTTTCAAGGAAATGCAGTGTAAAGTTGTAAAATGTAAAATGCCTAAAGAAATAAAGTTCCTCCTTTAAAAAGCAGACTGACTTTCAAAGAATTTCATGAGTGTGTAAAATTACCCACTTAAAAAGAATACATTTTTTTAATATTTATTAGTTGAAATTCTTCAAAGATAGGGAATATACAATAACACTTCGAAGTAACGCACACAAATTCCTTAGAAACATTCAATACTACTTGAAAATTTAAGACAATAAACTACCGAAATGCAAAAGTAAACTTTTTACCGAGCAATCTGAAAGACTTAGAAGACTTCAAGAAACATAAATGGGATAAAACATCCAATGATACATCATGAAGCGACTCTTCTATGAGACGTTACATAAACAAAGAAAAATTTAATGAATTTACTGAAATTGCCTCTATTCTCTTAAAATAATCTTATTACTTGACAAATGTGAGACAGAAGTGGGGATTTGAATGCAGCAACACAACTCAAAAGAAGATAAAACGGAGACAGAAATTCATTAAAATGTCTGTCTGTCAGAAGATCATTTTAATTTAGTGACTAAAAACATTATTTCCCAGAACTAAGTATAGAAGTGGAACACGCTTGAATATCTTTTTCTGAAACAGAAAGTGAATAACATGATACTAGAGACAGAGAAAAAACACTAAATGCGTTCGAAGATCTTACTTAAAATCTCGTTTAGAGCGTTATTGTATGCCTTGGGAATCTGAGAAAGCACACTGATTAAACAAAGTAAAAATACCTTTAAATGGGACTACTGAAAGAAAAAGCTGAAATATTTGTGATGAAAGAAAAGTTGACTTTATTTTTACTTTCTTATTTTTGTATTGCGCAAAATTGAAACTATACATCTATTAAATAGTTCAAAGATACAGTGAAATTCAATACCTAAAGCAAAAAAAATACGTTTTTTCCAGAATGCTTATGAGTGGATTTTTAATTTAGACATTCTTTATGAATAACATCGAAAAATATTTTAGTTAAATGTTTTCTGGTAGAACACTGGCATTATTTTAGATGTATCTATAAGTTGTAGATGTACGTATAATTTTCCTCCGAATAGCTAGAAAAATTTACATCCAAAAAAATATTATTTAAAATTTTTACAAGTAAAGTTCTGTCGGAAAAAAATAAGGCATGGTCCGAATTTCAAAGGTACATATCTACTAATTTTTTCATTGATTAGTTCAAATCAAGGAAATTATTCATCCTATATAAGAAAATCAAATATATCAGATAAGAAAATTATGTCAGCTCAACTATAGATCTACAAATTTGTCATCTTAACTCAAAATTGTAATAAACACAGGAAATTTTACTTATAGAGTTCCTCGGTTTACCCCTTTATTTTTTTCTCAAAAATTTTATCATTTTATGCTAAAAATATTTTAAATACATAGATCCTGGATTTCTAAGCTGGTGCGCCCAACTTTTGACTAACCCTGGAACTAGTAAAAAATTAATTTCTGATAATTTTCCTCCCCTTATTTCCCAAAATTTTCCTCCAGGCCTTTGGTATAAGATGTTGCTATACATGCATTTTTTTCCTACCAATTTTTTATCATAGCCTCACTTTCAGCATCAGTTTAACGGACCGCTCTAGTAATGTCTTTTGAAAAGTTTTGGATGGCATTATACTAATTAACTAGCTGGAAGTCGGAGTCTCGAGATAGATGATCCCGCCATGCATTGTCAATGGCATGAGAAGGGTAACAGATATAAGTTTACCTTACATTGGCGGGGGTAGACTAACAAGGAGAGCTCGAGCAGAATTATAATCGTGTTCGACTTATAGTCAGTCTTGCCAGAAAGGTCGCGTTGCAAATCCTAACAATTTATTGAAATAAGTGTATGATCACAAACAATTTCTGTATTAGTACTGATATATCTGTACTCAAATGGAAAATATTATAAGAAACTTTTCTTAAAAAGATTGAGTTTTTCACTTTCCGTTTCTCGTTCGCCGATATTTTCCATTTACTGTAACTACTGTCTGTAATAGCCAATTATTTTTCTAAAATATTGGTACCACGTTTGTTCATGTAAAAGAAATTACGGATTTTTCATGGCATCTTGAATCTTATAATTGCTGTCACATAAATTTCTTATAACATTTTGCCAGCTGAGCACAGATATATTATGGCCAGCAAAACTTCATTCCTCCAATATCCAAACCGTAGTCACAAAGAAAATAACTAGAGCAGTTACCGTCTGATACTTAAAGAATCACGAACTGATAATAAAATTATTAGTAAATGCTCTCTAAACTGTGTCTGTCGGTGATTGGTGAAATCTTCATTAAATACATGGGAGTCGCTCTTTGTCGAAATTTTGTAATGAGGTGCATATCACATCTCCAGAATGTGAAAGGTTGTCCTCGTCAGTCCCCAAAAAACTCCTTTACTTCTTATTGTTGTATCTAAACACTTATATTGTCATGGATTAAAACATGGCTCTCATCGATCCAGAAAATGTTCCAAGGCCACTCACTTTAACCTTCTTTAAGTGACAGGAACCGAAAAGCGAATGTCTGACGCTGATGCAGATTACCGGCCTTAAATTTTTGTGCACTAAGGATATCCCGCGGGGATAGTAATGCAATAATTTACTTAAATTGGTGTAATTAGTGGCGATCGACATATTCAACGTACCCTAGATATTACGCATACTGGAGGAATCCCCGAGGAGCCATGGAGGAGCACACTGGAGGAGCCATGGATTAAATTTTTTTTATCATCGATCCAGAAAATGTTCCAAGGCTCACTTTAAATTTCATGAACCGACAGGAACCGAAAAGCGAATGTCTGACGCTAATGCAGATTACCGGCCTTAAAATTTTGTGAACTGAGGGTATTCCGCGGGGATAGTAATGCAATAATTTGCTTAAATTGGTGTAATTAGGGGTGATTGACATCTTCAGCATACCCTAGATATTACGCACACTGGAGGAACCCAGCGCTTGGATTAAAGAACTTACTTTAGTGGACTTTCAAGTCTCTCAGGTAATTAAGTAGCTAAGAGTTTCCATCCTCAAATATGCTTAACAATAAATATTTAGTTATCAATAAATTTTTGTCTGTAGATTGCCTTCAGGTGCCAAAAAAATTTACTAGTAATACATAGTCTGTTGAATGCAATGATTGGTCTTAATTTTAGCTGTATTTATTAATGTTTTTATCCACCAATTCAAATTATAGAATTTTTTTATTCTGTATAACATGAAAAGATATATCGTATAATGATAGTATATCGACTCTATAACCGATCGATGAATCCCCCTTCTTTCAGAATATTACAGTACTAACTACAATCTTTATTCGTAGCATTCCTAAATTTTTCCCTCCCTTTATTTTTTCTAAAAAATTTATCATTTTATGTTAAAAATATGTATTCAAAATAAAGTGTAATTTATTTATCCATAAATTTTAAGTAAAAAACTTGTTCTAGGTATTCGTGATTTAATCACTTACCCAGAATTTTCATACGTATTCTCATAGTTAAATTTTAAATACTTATGCTTTGATGAAGTAAATAGCAGATATTCTACTTTATGCGTTTCGTTACTGACTAATGTTTTAATCCTACATTTCAAAAACTATATGACATGTTATTTTCTCTATGTTTAGTTATAACTAATGTATGTACACTGAATTCAATACTATTTAAAAGTTAAAACTATTTTCAAAATAAACAATTTCAAAGAATGGAAATAACCTGCTTATAAATTAGTATTTAACTGGAATATTAAACTGTCCCAAAACAAAATACATTAACAGATCATATAAAGATCAAATATCAAATATTTCATATATTCCCATACATCCCTCTTAAACTCCAGTTCACCATTTCATCATCATTAGCTTAATTAAGTGAAATAGCTGACTCTCTTGTTCCCTAACATCAATCATTGTTCTGAATGTAATGCATATTTGTTTAATTTAATTATATGATTGACGAGATAGTTAACGCTGTGTTATCATTAGCACTCAAGAAGTTTTATGCCTTTCACAATAATTAAATTTGACATCATTAAAGATGCAGCCCAAATTCTATCGAGTTGTAATCATGCATTACATAGGTTAATCATCTTTTCATTAATTTTGAATGGTTTTTCCAATCAATCATAAAAAAATAATTTGATTACCTTTACACCATGTTAAATGTAGGTTTCTATCACTGGAGTTTTTGTCTATCTGTCTAATTCAATTTTTACTCAAACGTCGGACATAAATTTTTGAAAAGGTAATTTGCTTTTTGAAATAACTTTTTTTTTTTTAAAAATTTGTGCGTTCGGGGGACCCCCGTCAGGAATGAATTTCATTACGTTATTTTTTCAACTCTAAACGTGATTTAATATGTAGATTTCTATTGAGTATATATACATTCTATTGATTATATATATATATATATATATATATAGATAGCGTTATTCCAAGAATGAGTGGGAACAGAAACGGACAGCCTTGTGCGGGGATTTGAACCAAGGACCTCTTGCTCCGTAGTGCGATAGTCCGATACTCCGTAGTCCGATGAGATAACCATTCAACCACAAAAGTACTTGAGAAACAGCTCTTATGAAGGGTGCATAACGCTTTTTCATTACATGACGATTCCTGCCAGTTCATTCTACTGTAAGCCGCGTAAAAGAACTTCGTTCCAAAAAGACGAAGGGCAAAAAAAATATTTTTTTATTTTCTAATAACGAAGAAATAATGAAGAAAATTTAATAAAATTTGTATGTCTTTTGGTATAGTGTTAAAGAACTGCTTTTGAGTTTGACAGTTGAATTATAACTTAACGAGAAGAATGTCATTTAATTGAGAATTTTGTAATCGTATTTTCAATGCTATCTGAAGAATGTGTTTAACTATATATGTGGTTTTTGGGAAAAGAATCATACACAGGTCCATAATGTACAGCTGTAACATCAAATCAAAAGAGGGAAATTTTATAATAGAGTAAAATAAGTAAATGAAAAATATAAGTTAACTGTTAGAAAAATACCAGAAAATATTTCGAAATACAAAAAACATGATTTTACTTCGGAGATGAAAAACAATGCCATAACAGTAATGAGCATCTTTGCAGTTCACTCATATCTTCTTACGATAAGGCTTGTCTTCTATGGCTTTTGAAAAACGTGTTGAGTGTTAAAGTAGCTGAACTTAAAATAAGGTTGGCTTGATGGTTATTGTTCCATTTTGATACATGAGTAAATACCATGTGGTTTGTCCTTCATAGTTTTGTCCATTAGGACCGAGGTTGCCTATCGGGAGTACATTTGGCCGCGGACTGGAGATGCACAGTTTGAATCCTGGAAATGCCATTAAATACCTTTGTATCTGGACCAGATATGGACACGTTAAATCCATGTACCGGAAAGTCCTTCCACGTGGTCAGTGGGTGGTGGAAGATGCAACTCTCCAGATGTCACTCTCGGTGACACTCGATCAAATTTGAGGTGGCGACAAGAGAACAATGTTAATCCACCTGTATAGTACTCGCAAAATGAAAGTAGTCAACAATTTCCGAGGTTCTGTGTGAAGGTATAAGGACAAGTTCCTCCTCATTAGCCAAAAGAGTCTTGTCATCGATCTTCTGTTTTTGAATTTGTTCCGATATAATCAAATTTGAGCTGAATACTACCTATCCTGCTTAGTAAATAGGTAATCAAAGATTTTATTTGTGTTCAGATTCCCGATAAACGATAGCCATATATAAATTATATTTCATCGAAGTGAGTATTTATTAAGTATTGCAATTCGGTACGCAAACTAATCAGATAAGTCTAATAGATAAATAGTCTAATAAAATAAATACTAAATCATAAAAGTACAATAGAGAGAAAGAGAGGCATGTCTAAGCAGGTGAATATATGAATGAAACTTTATTTTGTTTTGTTTTGATCGTTTATTCCTTACGGTTTGTTTCTAAATTAGGTTTGGGTGACTCACTTAATACGCGTGTCATGTTTGTATTTATATGTATACAAGTCTTGATTTATCTAGCATTAACACATTCATTACTTTTGGCTCTTTTTGGTAGTACTGATAGATATACAGGGTTCCCACCTATATCCGTTACACCCCCCTTAACTTCTAAACGGTGACAGCTTACGCCATAAATTTGGTGTCTAGGTATAGAAAAAGGCTATGAGCTACTCGATGAAACAACTTACAAACCATCTATCGGCGAATTTTGGAATTAGCATTTTTATATCAAAATGGGTACGAGATACGAAAAAAAAAGTCAATTACAAAGTTGTTCAGCATCATCGATTTAGTGAGAAAAGACACCTTGCGCACATTAATACTCAAAACAGAATGTAGAAAATGAACATTTGTTTGGTCGTGATTTTCAACACTACGACGTCGTGAAACGCGAGCGAAACTCGAAAAGACCACCTGGCGGACTAAATAATCCAGTCCAGAGAGCAAATGTGTATAGTGGCTAATGGAGAGCATTTTCAGCAACATAAATAAATGATCCTGAAGGTAGGGAAGTGTCTCAGTTTCTTTCTTCCACTCTTTATGACATTACAATTTTCAAAATAGGGACAAAATCAATGTTCATTTTCTACATTTTGTTTTAAGTATTAATGTACACAAGGTGTCTTTTCTTACTATATCGAGGATGTTGAACAACTGTGGAATTGACTTTTTTCCTGTATCTCGTATCGTTTTTGAGATAAAAACGCTAATTCAAAAACTTGCCGTTAGATGGCGATTTAACTTGTCTCATCGAGTAGCGCATAGCTTTTTTACTATACCTAGACACCAACTTCATGGCCTAAGCTGTCACAGTTTAGAAGTTAAGGGGGTGTAATGGATATAGGTGGGAACCCTGTATATTTGAAAATGTAAGCATGTGCAATCAATAATAGATTTTTGGAAAGTTTTGATTAAGCTGTCGCAGACGAAAATCAATTAGTATAGTTTATGAAACATTTTCAAAATTCGGAAAAATAGAACACAGTTGTACCGAATTAAACTAAACAGCTTATTTCAGAACTAAAAAAAGTAGGTATAGCAAAACTTGTCAAGCAGAGGATAGAAAGGAGTGGTCGAAATGTTTGTTGATGTACATAATTTAAACTGATGCCGAGATACATATTTGCTCGCCCGAATAGTAAGGCAATTATAGTGAACTGTAACGCTTTTAAGATTTTTTTCCGTCCTTCAAATTAGTAATGAAAGAGCAAAGTTTCTTAAGACTTGTAGTGATTAAAATTATTAAATAAATGATCATGTAAATTTTGTGATCTGAGAAAAATTTAAAATAAATAGTAAAAACTCTTGCTCGTCCACTCCCTTCTTCATGAAGTGGAAAGATCAGGCAGTTTCTCAGTTAGCACCTGAGCAATCAGAATGGATTTGGAAAATGTTCATTGCTATGGTCGTGAAGCATTATACGAGGAAAACAAGCTTTGCAAAAAATAGGATCAGATGCCTTGGCCACCACTTATGAACGTTTAAGGGAAATTATTTACTTTCAGTGACGTATCGCTTGCCTTTTGGCAAACGTGTTTGGGAAGGAAGACAGATCCGAGAAAAGTTGATGAAACACTGAGACGTTCCAGTTGTGGAGTATGAAGGATTTTAATACGAATGATAATTGGCCATTTCTCTGTGTATTGGTTAATCCTGCTCGACAATCACGTTTTTTTAATTGAATCGACATTATAGACAGATGGCTTCTGGATGGCTTAACTGGACGGATGGCTTTGACCACCTTGTGGAGTCATAGGCAATACGTCTATCCATAGGCAATACGTCTGAAATCCTGAAAACTGCTGTTTTAGTATCTATCAGAATTAGAAGGGAAGTATTTCTCAGATGATTTACGGTATGTTTAAAGCGCGATTCATTCTCATTGTTAAATAGTGCGATAAATGCACGTAAAGAGTAGAAGCTATGGGCTTTAAACGGTAGAGAATATTTTGGCATCATCTATAACCCCTAATTGAATTTTTATTTTTGTTATATTATTGTGTTTACAGTTATTCTATTCAGTTATATCGATACTTACATAACGTAGAAAATGAAAAGAATATATAATAAGAATATGTCGAAATAATATGAGATGATATAGCCGATATTTTTACTACTGGCTTCATATATTTAAATGGAATTTGTTTCCAAAAATATATACTATTTTTTGAACCGCTTTATTTCTAAACAATGGAAGAATTCGATGGATATATTCCTTTTTGTTACTAGTAAAATTTAACTTGTTTATATGTATTTTTGAATGCAAAATTATGAAATTGGTCCACATAATAGCATATGCCAATCAGTATGCATGTGAATCATATTTCGTGGACTCTTTAGTGATTTAAATTTCTTCGGACCCGTTAAGATATACATGTTCACCTGATAATACATGAAGGGGATGCTAACAATGAACACGCCTAATTACCTCCAATAATTCGCGAGGGGTTGAAACTCCAAATACTTTAAAGCCCTTGTGAAATACATAATTATTCTCTCACATTTCGCCTGACGTCAAGAACTCCTAAAATAAATTAAGTGTCGCTAATAAATTTATCCCCAATCCGGTAGTACTAATTGAAGCAGTTCATTTCACCAAGCTATAATTGCTATTCATAATGCTCGAAATGTACACTGGGAATTATAGCTTATTTTATCAATCTGACTGTTTCTCTCAATTTGTATATGCATTCTGCGATACTAATAAAGTCTAAACGGTGTTAAGCATGGTAGGTCAAGTCAATACAAGAAAACAAACAACAATTCACGGATGCATTTACGATGTGCATTTTGGGTAATCAAACACAAGGTAATTCAGTTATAGTTACACTAGGGAGCAATTTAAACAGATAGAATAAATACAATTTAAATATTGCTGCGTCCACTGATGAACATTTTGTAAATGTTATTCATGATTTCTAAAGATGAAATTCATATTACTCTAAGTCGTTTAAACTCCCAAAGCAGTGAGTTTTCAAAATATACAATGAACTTTACTAAAAAGGGAAACATTTCTAACTGCATAGTCGTCGGTATTTCATAACTTCATCGAAAATTTGTATATGTATCCATATGTTGCCCTGAGAAATTCATGACATCTTAATTTTTAAAATGCTCTCTCTTAGTTGCATCGCTAAACTGTTGACAAGAGAAGCTAGAAAGAAGCTGCATGCCTAATTTCAAGAAACTGGGCCAGTTTATCGTGGGTGGGCCAAATATAGATATAAGGGTAACTTATATTCATAAATTTCCAAGGCAAAGTTCATGAGAAACTCATCAGTAGGGGGATATAGAGTTGTAAAGCAATCAGCAAAAAGATCTAATTATTACCGACCAGTTACAGGCGGGAACGAGGAGTTTATTGCAATTGTTCTCGTCATATTTTGTGTTAACCACGAAAGGGAAAGAGAACAAGCATCTATTTTTATTGGAATATTGGTCATTTAGCCACAGATTCCAACGAAATGGCAAAGGAAGTGTAATTAATGTCAATAACTTCTGAAAATGATGTTTTCTTAAATTTTTCAAAATCTCAACATTAGCCGAAAATATATAGATGAAGTTTTCAGATCTAAACTTCCTTCCGGAATTCGAGCAGTGGAAATCATCATACCGGTGCATAAATCCTCCCAAAAAGATTGCTAAATTACAGATGAATATTTTGCTGGGTCGAAGGGCACCAATCAGCCTGTCTTTCCCGCGGTTCAACAGAAGGCTCCAGAGTAATGCTCATTTTTCTGACTGATAACAAGAAACACACTCATTCGTAGTCTTATAACAAGATTTTCAGATATCTACAGCTGAAAATATTTGTTCTGAATAACTACAAATGGTAAATTATTGGGTTTGCAGTATATTCTCTACTTCAAAAGGCAATGCATTGTTTAGAGAGAAAACCTTTTCCATCAAGCAAAAAAGACCATATTGATGCAGCACAGAGAGGAATGACATTCATAGATATTTTGTCTGCGAGGATTCAGTTTTGAAGGATTTTTTTCTAATTTGTCTTAATGGTAAATCGAGATTTCTACATGGATGTGATTTAAAGTTTATGTCTCCACAGGGTATAATATGATTGTAGTCCAATGTTAATCACGACGCCTGCTGTCACCCAAAATATTGTGAAAAAAGTATTCTTGTTTAACTATGCTTTTAACTCACTGTCTAAAATCGATATATTATGGAATATATGTCGATATGAATAGATAAAACTGATGAAGAATCCATCTCTTTGAGCTGATTTTCTTTTAGAAATAAACTATATAGTATTGTATGTATAAGAGTTTCCCCTTTTCCGACCCTACCTATTCCTAAACATACGTCTTGAAATATACGTACATTCGTTTTCTACCACATAAATGAATTCATCAATTTGGACTGATCCCTTAAAAAAGCTTATCTTTTTAGTCCATTTTCTTCTTAGAGAAAAAGCTTATTAATTTCCTTATTGGCGGTTTAACTTGTCATATATATCATTACGTAAAAATAAAGCTTTTTTTAACATGCCAGTCAAATATTAATATCGAAATGACAAATATCAACAAGTATGTGCTTGCCTCTTGGAACTATCTTTCCCATTTACAGTGGTTATCTAACTGTCTTAAACATTGGGTTTAAATTTTAGACCATTTTTTCGTAATATAGGCACCTTGAAGCCAAACAAAGAGCATTTACAATATTTTAACTGACTTTTTTACGCGTAATTTAGATTAATGTTTTAACCATTCTCAATAACAAGATTTATTTTAGACGTAATCATACCAAGTGGTTTTACGTTAGAGTTCAAAAGTGTTATTAAAAATTTATTTCACATGAAAACATGCTTATTTCAACAAAGCGTCATTTATGATCTTTTGACAAATTATAAATTTATTGCGTAGGTCATTCCACCCATATAACACTCTATTATTTTCAGGTTTACTTTCTCATCGGGGATTATATATCAGAGAAGTACGTTATTATAAATTATATAGTGAATTTGTATTATGTTCAGATAGAAATTTGGAAATTTTATCATTAGATATAATCAGACTAAGGATTTTAACCGTTACGTATGTTATGACCAAAAATCCGACAACTGGCCAGTTTGCGAAATGGCTGGCCACTTCTAGCTTTAGAGAAGTCATGTGGCCACGCCCAAAATCAGCGAGAATTTACGAATACTTCTGGCTTTGGCCGGCTAATTCGCGATGCGCCCGACAATAGGGAATTCGGGCCGGTTCCCGAATTCCCGAAGAAATGTGGCTAAAGCTAGAAGTTTTGCTGAACTGGATCATGCAGTTACTGGAGTTGATAATACAAGTTCTAACTCATGTTCATCCGAATACAAGTAATAGAGTACATCGGCATCTTCTTTAATTGAAATGATAGGCTTTTTATGACCTCTTACTGATATTACATCAAATCTCTTAAACCGTCAATAATAAACACTTTTCAGTTTATTTTCCTCTTCCATCCTTCCGTTCTTTAATCGGTTTAACACATTTTCTCTTGTGAGATAAAAAAAACTGTGCAAAACTTCTAGCTTTGGCAACTTTTCCTTGGGCAATTCGCGAACTGGCTATTCATCGTCGGACGCATCGCAAATCTTCGTTTTTTATAGGCTTTGGTCACATGACTCGGCGAAAGCTAGAAATGGCTAGCAATTTTCGCGAATTGGCCAGACTTCGGACATTGTCCTTAATGTATATATATATGAAGCGATCTCTTATGAATTAAGGCAGTGAAGTTAATTTCATACTGAGGTTGCCTATCATTTTTCACGTATTCAGTAATATTTAATAAGTTGGAGACAGTAAGTACATTTCTGTATTATATCTGTGCTGCTGAAAGAGATCATCCTCAGTTTCATCAAATAGAAATCCTGCAATAGTCGTTCAACATAATTAAAAATTGGGTATTAAATAGCAACACTTTATAGATAACATAGTACATAAACACAGTATACTGTATTTATGTACAGGACGTAACATATAAATATCACCAAGAAATGGATTGGAAGTTACAACTTTTCAGGTTTTGATAGTAGCATCAATTCTTAATATTGTAGCCTTATTTATCTAGACGATTTAAAAGCAAATTATTTCATACTTTATACACCTTGAATGTGGGACATTTTTATGACTGTTGTTGTTTAGATACATACCAGTATAATAATCAAATTAATCATAATACTTTTACATGTATGAGGCGCATTTGAAGTAAAGCAACAGCTGATAATCAGCATTGCAAAAAATTTTTCCCCCAGTATAGCACATCTGACGAAATTTCATTGAAATTCATATTTAAATCTGAATTTTCCTAGTAAAGATCTCTATCAACCAAGTCTCTCAGGAAAACTTTGATTTTAAATCATGTGAAAGTAAAAAAAAAGCAGTGATGAAGAATAAACTTGTAAAGTTATCTCTAAAATATAAAAAAATTCTTCCTTATTAATGGAAATAGTCAGTTAGATAATTTTTCCGACTTATCAATTTTTCCACGTTTCATGCAAGGAAATAAAACAAAATAAAGAATTTAGAAGAGCTAAACAATTTAAAAACAGAAAATGTACCAATATAATGACAGAATTCATAGATAAAAATACCATAAGATTCTTAATTATTGATCTCGTAAAAGCTTTTCAATCAATGCGACTTTAAAAGTGACTTTCATTTATACCGAAAAATTACAGTATTCAGATATTTATAAACAGTGTTTTTTCTCTAAATGAAACATATAATCTGGTAATAATGGTCGAAAATTTTAGTTGAATTCGTTTATTTCATGGTGATTATATATTGATTTGAAATGCATGTAAATCCTTTACAGTTTTAAATCAAAAATCCCTAAATATCAAAATACTTCTTATGTAGTACGAAAAAGTCGCAAAACAAAATGATAAATCTATCTTCCCTTGATAATAAAATGAATACAACTGAAAGGGATAAAAAAGCAAGTACTAATACAACAAGAAGTTCAAAACGGATCGGGAAAAGTTCAGAGAAGAATTCAATGTAAGATTTTACTTCTTACGATACAGCCGCTGAAGTAACGAATGGAATAAAAAATATATGAAGAAATGGAGGAATTTCAGTGATCGAAAGCGTTAAATCGCAAGATTTTGATAAGAAAATCGAACGACATTTTTCTGGAATCTTCATTCCAAAGTATAGTTTGGCCACATATCAATTGGCTGCTCTTCTTATTTATAAAAGTAAGTTTTTTCTGGAAACAATTTTTTACCAAACATTTTTACCTTAGCGTTAAGTTGTGACTCGTTGAAAAACATAGATATTGAAATAGAAAGAGATATTGTAAACTAATAGTTTTCATTTAAATTTGAAACTTATTTTAATATTCATTCATAAAGCCTCACTCATACGCACGCAAACGCGTGAAAAGAAATAACTACACACATTTCTGAGGTTACAAAGCTTATTTGTTACCCATAGTCTTATCTATTAATAGGTTCAGGGAAAGGTGTTCTTTTGTTATAGCAGTCTACTGGTATAATCCTCAAACACAACCCATTAATGTTTGAGGTTCCTCAAATTTCACTTCATTTCGAACTCGCAATAGTTTAAGATACTCGAAACTCAAACTAATCCCTGAGATCTCAATAAGGAACACTTATTCAAGGTTCATCGCTGTAATAAAGAAATCGAACAGTGAACTCACAATCACATATTTGGATAGCGGATTCCCGCAGAGAGAACAAAGACATACGCCATTCTTTAAACACGCATATAGAAAACTACTTTACTAAGGACTTCAAGATGTCTGCACCCAGGGGCCAACAATTTATTCATTGTAGTAATAAAGACTGTTTGAGGTAAAATCTCCTTCATACAAATATTCTGGTGGTGGGGATATATTTAAAGACTCGGGTTGATATTTCTCAATAGTTTTGGAAAATTTCAAAAAGTATTAGTGGTTCATTGACCTTTCACATGCGTACAAGCACACACACGTGTTCGCGCGCTCGCATAGTATTCAAGGGACAAAAGTATATGCAAAATCCTCAAAATTGGGCATAATGTTAGCATAATATAATAGAGGACCAGCTCAATGACTGCAATGGAGCATTTTCAAAGGGCCTTTTTGTTCTGAAATTATTAACAGCACAAAGTATTTATTAGTCTCCCAGTGGCTAATTCGTTAAGGCATCAGCCTGCCATGTCAGAGGTGCAGGTTCAATTTTCGCATAAAACCTGGTTGTAATCTCGTCAGTCTTCCTCCTGAAAAAGGAGCCCTTTTTTAAAAGGGGGAGCTGCAATCCACTGTCCATCGCTGGTGTCATTACCATTTTCAAATAAAAATTCTTCTGTGTTGTGTATTATGTTTCTGTTTCCTACCTAGTATTCATATGTACACTGGACTGGAGTCTGAGATAGTCTTCAGCCCTTGGGACCGCAGAAACAACAACAACAACAACAACAACAAGTATTTATTTATTTGGTGAGATGGGGCATTCTTTCTTTGGACACAGAGGGGAGGTGGGTAGATGGTGAAACATATTCCTAAATTTGCCAATGCGAGCTTGTGAACATGTGTCCTTTTGGAAGTGGATGTGTACTATATTAGCAATATTAGCCTCAGTCACTTTGATATCATTAATATCATAATCTTGAATATCATTTTGCACCACTTCGCTTTTCATATCTGCAGAATTGTCTAAATGTGTATCTGCTTTCATCATCACATCACCCTCTTTGGGAGTGAATCCCTTTCCGAAAGATCCTATGGCTTTCCACAGATCATTGAATCTCAATCCACACATATATGCCTGTGTACTTTGGTATATATTCTTGTAGAACGACTAAATATTGGAATCAAGCAGATCAATCACACAAATAAATTCCCAAAATTCCAAAAGGAGGAAATTGGAAGAGATAACATATGAAAAATAGAATACATTTGAAAGATACATCTTTAGAAGCTGTTCGAAATAAGTGATGTCTTTATTTTTAACTTTATTCGTTCTGGTAGTATAGAAAAACGAGGGCAAAACAGGAAGTTTTAGAAGTATCTGAGGGGGTTAAACGCGAAACAACTAAATGCAATTTATTCAAGTTATTAGATGAAGTTCTAGACAGTTGACAAAATAAGATGGATTATTCAGTTCTAGCCCTCACTCATAATATTTTACTGTAAATACCCTGACACAGCTACGATATTTATTTTGCACAATTCTTATCCATCATTATGCCTAAAGCTTTAGATCTCTACTCTCAACTTTTGCTACACGAGGTCTAATTAGACCAGGACCTACTGCTTAAACCCTATTCCAAACGACTATAAAAGTTCATGCCTAGAGGGAGGATATTTCAACCCACAGACTCAGTATGGAATGTCCAATCCCTAGCCATTCGGCCATCATCCAGCATATTATGCAGAAAGACCTAAATCACTAAGCACTTATTTCTCTCCTCTAACCATGATCTAACAATAGCGAACATACGCTATTCCAGTGCAAACTTATTAGAATATATGATTCACTACAAAAGAAACTTTTATATATTGATCAAGTGAATTATGTAATCTGTTTTAGTGTAAAGATAAATTTTGCCATGAAACACCTTTGTAAATAAAATACTCACCCTGAAATCTTCAATGATGAAAATGCGTAGATGTAATTTTACCTGAATAATACTATTTATCTACTCCTACATTTCTTTACATAAAATGTTTACATTCCGGGCTTGTAATAAAATTTCATTACAAGAGAAAAAAATATATTACTAGTTTTAAAAAGAAGTAGCAAATAAATACTTTGTAATACACTCTGTCACAAAATATATGCACCCAGAAGGAAATGAGCTGCAATCACGAAACTTAAAATGTATGTAGTGTGTCAGGAGATGCGCAAATGATTACAAATTCAGAAGAACATACCGTTTTATTAAGAAGATATGGCATGAAAAAGGTTACAAATCAGTAAGTAGTAAATCCACCTCTGGCAGCTATACAAGCCGAAACGTGGCCTGGCACCGAATCAATGAGGTCACCTATGACCTCTTGCGGAAGATCATTCCATAATCTTTGCAACTGGGCAGTTAATTAACCAGTATTCCGGGACGGCTGCAGTTGCCTTCCAAGCACGTACCAGACGTGCTCTACTGGCGAGAGGTCTGGTGACCTGGCAGGCCATGGTAGTACGTCATATCCTTGAAGACATTGTTGGGAGAGTCGCGCAGTATGTGGACGAGCGTTGTCTTTCTGATAAATATCACCTGGGAGACTTAATAGCATAGGCAGTACAACTGGCGTTCAAATCTCGTCCACGTAACTGCGTGTCGTCAAAATGCGTTGAAGGACGACTAGAGGTGATCGTGTGTCCCAACAAATCGCTCCCCACACTGCAACACCTTGTGTAATCTCCGTATGCCTCTCGACAACAAATGCCCGATCGGACCGGTGGCCTGGCCGCCTCCACACGCGTATGCGCTGCTCATCAGCATTGAGACTGAATCGGGATTCCTCGTTGAAGATCACACGCCTCCAGTCGGTCACACTCCAGCTTGCCCGAGGTCGGCAAAAATCCAATCGCCACTGCCTATGATGTGGTGTCAGTGGTAGGCGTCTTAATGGTCGTCGGCTCTATACCTGCATCGGTCAGTCGTCTCCGAATGGTTTCTCTTGATACCACCGGATGTCTGAAAGGTGGTAAATGGCGTCGAACTGATTCTAGCGACTTTGTTGGTGTGGACGGGGCCGCTCTTATGATTTGCGCGATCCTCGCGTGCATTTGTGTTCCTGGACGCCCTGACTCCCCGCGATGGTACACTATCCCTTCCGTGATCCATTGTTGCGAACACCGACTAACTACCATATCGCTTTGACCGAGGTAACGTCCGATACGCCTTTTCCACCAACCTGCTTCTCTGAGGTGTACTATACGCTCCCTCTCAAAGTTTCACAGTTGTTCGTACTGCACTGGTTACGTCTCAAAGGCATCTCTAGTCACAATACCGTCCATCCAAAACGGCAGATTTGTTGAATAACCCTATGGCACGAGAAATCATGCTTTTAAACTCTCCCAGTTGCGCATCTCATATACGCATAGCGCGCTTACCCTTGTCTCATTGGCGTCGAAATTTTAATCATTTGCATATCTCTTACCAGACAACATTCCTGCCAAGTTTCGTGATAGTAGCTCGATTTCTTCTGAGTGTATATATTTTTTTGTGACAGACTGTATTTTCGAAATCACATTAGAAGTAAAAAGAAGTAATTTCATTTTAAAGAGTGGAAAACAAAACTATTTTTCATTGACGAATAAGAATTGCTACCATCAGCTCCTAATAGGATCTTAAATACTGTCTAATGTCGTCATGTAGAAGGATCTGAATGTTGTTTTCGTGTGGGCTAATATGTGTGGCTATAACTAATGTGTTAAGCGCAAGCGTATTTAGTTAATATTATGAAAATGTAAATTTCGAGCTTTCGAAAAAAGCTTGATTTCTTCTGGGTGCATATATTTTTTGTTACAGAGTGTATAATTTATAACCTTGTCAAGGAATTAATAAACATCCAAGGCCTAAATTTTAACCTCACTTGAAATAATAACATCGACGTTTTTAATAAAAGGTTTGGTTTTTGTGGCATCAAATTTTCTACTATTCGAATAAAATAATAGATGAGCAAATGACAAGTCAAAATTAAAAACTCTCATCCCCCCTCATACACACACACACACCGGAGCGGCAACAGTGAGCCCAAAAGAAACAAATTTCGAAACTCTAATGTAAAGTGAGTTCACGATGCATGCAAAGAAACCTTTAAACTAATATTGAAACTCTAAGCTTTCGTTCTAGAGCAACATTTAAGGAAAGTAACACATAAAAGAAGCGGGAAAAAATGCATGGAATTCCTATCATAGAAAGCAGCGGATAGGAAGGTAGATATCATGTGGTTAGGTTTTTTTTCAGATATTTCTTTGGAAATATGTGTTACCGACATATGAGTAATTTTTTTATTTACTCAAAGAAAAGAAAAAATATTTCTTATGCATTCTTTATTAAGTTAACCGTAATAATGGGAATGGCGTATTGTTAAACCTCCTTTCTCTAATTCATTTAACACAAAAAAAGAATATTCAAATTACGAATAGTATATTAAAACCACAGCTGTAAATTCAAAAAAAGTCTAGAATTTTAAAAGTCTTACTTGATGTTTTTTCTAGTATTTTTTGTGGTCTGAAAATATATTGGTTTACATATACCGAATGATGAAATAAATGAAAGAGAACAATTTTAAATATAACCTTCTTTGAGCTGCTACCTAAAATACGATTGGAAGAAATAAAATATAAAGTTCGGATCAACAGGCAGTTTGAGATGTACGTCGGAAGGTTTAAAGTAGAATCCTATGTAAGATACTTCTTATTGAGAAATAACTTTTGGAAAGAACAAAATAAATGAAGTTTGAAGAAATGGGTGGAGTTCATGTAGTAAAAAGCATGAAACTAAAATACGAGTGTTAAGGAAGTTTATTGCTTTTAAAAGAATTTTTTTGGCAATATTTTTTAAACTCCCATTCATAAGGTAATATTTTTGTTTTTTATGTTAAAAAAATTTTGCATTTGGACAGCAAAATTCTTCCGTCAAAAATAAGTACAAAGTGTTACTGAGATATTTATCGCTATGTATCATTAACCCCTTGCCAGTGTCGCCCGAGTCCAGTTCGGGCAACTACTACGTGCAGTATTTGTGATGCCCGAACTGAGTTCGGGTAGAAGAAAAATTAACGTTTCTATTTTGTGAAGCCCGAACTGGATTCGTTTCTTCTTTAGGATACTTAATTCTCTATTTTCCTAATAGATGGCATTAGTGGTCCTAGTTTTTCACCGATTTCGACGGTCGGGGGAAAAGGTAGGTGGGTGTTGTCAGCTGTTCAGATATAGTCTGTTTTCGTTTATGCTTTTGCGCATGAGTCAGGTCTCCTTTGATTTCATCAAAATAGGGGTGACGAGAAAAAAGGGCGGGAATGTTTACGTTTTATCAGTGTTAGTTTGAGCTTTTCGGGAAAGACTAAATTACCCCCTGCGGAGTAGAATCGTCCGCGAGTGGTGGGTCTGGCTTTCGAAAACTGCCTGTATCCTTTTTATCGTGCCATAAAATGGCACGATAAAAAGGATGTTTGTATGCTTTCTTCAATCCATACCGCAGAAATGATTGAGTTTGAAGATAAGAAAAAAGAAAAGAAATTCAAACCAAAGGTTGTCCATGACTACAACAACACTATGGGAGGTGTTGATAAACTCGATCAACATCTTACAGACTACCCGGTTGCTAGAAAACGAGGTAAAAAATATTACCAAAAGATATTTTTCCATCTCCTAGACCAGGCGCTATATAACTCCTTCATTTTGTATACTTCAGCAGGAGGTGCGAAAAATAATATGAACTTCAGAATATCAATTGTCGAACAAATAGTTGAACAAAATAAACCAAATGTTCAGCTACCAGGACCAGGGCGTCCTAGTGTAAGCTTGCTGCGCCTCACAGGTCGACACTTTCCAGAACATATCCCACCAACGGGACAAAAATCTAATCCAACCAGACAGTGTTATATATGCTGTCGTAAAACCGATGAAAAAGGAAAGAGGATAAGACGTGAGACACGAGTTTATTGCAAAGAGTGCGATATGGGCTTGTGTGCAGTACCGTGTTTTGGGATATACCATACTGTAAAAGATTTGTAAAATTTATGTATTTGTAAAATTTAAGTATAAACTACTAGTTATATAAAATTTAGCTTCCAAATTTTGTTTCATTTGCTCTAATTGAATAAGATATGTGTGTAATCCATTACTGTTTCATGTGTATGCAAAAAATATAAATATAGTGGTTATTGCATTTAAAAATTTATTTTTGTAATAAAAAACCATTTTCTAACTTTTATAATAATATAAAGAACAAAATTAAACAGTCAAAAAAATTTTCCATTTTTGGTCCATTTTTCCGAAATATATGTCACACTTAAGGGGTTAAAGGTTAAAACTTCGAAGAAAATAGAAATACACATTTTTAATTTTTGTTTACAGTTTTCGTATGACACTCCCATATTAAAATATTATTAATTATTGGGGAAATTAGTTTTGATTCTTCATACTTTCATATTTCGAGCAAAAGTTTTAAAGAAACTGAATTTAATATCGTATATGTTGTTCCGTCATTCCCCCGTACCTAGCTGTCTAGAATTTAAACAAAAAGTAAAGAATATTCATAAAATATTCGCAAGTATGTCTATAAGCTCTTCTAAATGGGCGCTATTTCAAATATTACGTGGTAGATTTTCGAGAAATATTCTGCATTTTGTACTTTTTCATTCAACTGCTCTTTCGTATGAAACGTTTACACCCATTTTCAATGCAAACTTTTAGTAATCGTAACAAAAACATATTACCATAAAATAAATTTGGTAATTTTCAGAGACTTTATATATTTTAAAATTTTTTACTATAAGATTTGGAAAATTGTTAATCTGACACTTTATATGCAGCATTTTATTTATTATTTAATTTCATGAGATATTACTGTTTTACCATATTATTATACAAAAAAAAACCACTATAAAATATTATGAAATTTTGAGAACTATATAATCACTGTTACAGGAAACTACTTTTTGATGAAAAAATACATAAAATATGAAAATGAGAAAGTATAAAACGTTTCTTAATTTGTATGCAAAGGATTTTAGAATTTCTATTCTAACTTTAATAATATTAGTTCGTTGTGTGATGCCACAAAATAATAAAACTTTTCGATTGAGTAAAAATGTTGCGAATCTTACATTTAATGTATAAATCCTTGAAAACTTATGAGCTATTTTAAAGTAAGTTAAAATCAATGATAGAATTCCTAAATTTACAGTTTGTACAGATGTACCCCAGTCAAAATAAACCCGATTTTGACGAATGGCTGAAAAAATATGAAAGTTTTGAAATTTGGTGGAGATGTTTGTTTAGGCATGCTAATGAACATACTAAAAGTCCCCACCGATCAGACTTGAGCTTTTGCCGCCGTTTTTTGGAAATATCTTTAAAAATATTGATTTTATAAAAAAATAATTAAATGCAAAAATTAAAGAGCATTAAATTATGAACAAAAATCATTCATAACATTTTTTATATATCTAACAGGAACAAAGATAATTGACTTTGAAAAGAGCGCACTATCACACCTGGGACGCGCAAGCGCGGTTCCCCATCGCGGTGGGGGGAAATACCCGCGCATGTGCATACCATAATTAGCCAAATTAGTTTTACACTAAATGGGAAGGTTTTTTGTATTTTTTCAAATAACTAGAGAAATATTAACTTTACGTAAAATAAGTTTATTTCAAAAATTAAAAAGCATTAAATTATGTACAAAAACGATTTTATACATTTTTGTCGTAAACCTAAGAGGAACGAAGATATTGACTATAAAATGCGCGTTGATAATGGAGGTAGCTTCTACATAAAACAATGCACAAAAAAATATTTTTTTATAAGTCTAACACGAACAAAGATAATTGACTTTGGAAACAGCGCACTATCACACCAGGAACGCGCATGCGTGGGTGCCCATCGCGATGGCTGGGAGATACGCGCATGTGCATACCGTAAGGCGCCAAATCGGTCTTATCCTAGTATTTTCCTAGCCAGTTAATAGTTAGTCACCGTTCCGTGTGCGCCTGTGAACAATGGCTGATACGGAACTATGTTTTATATGTAAAAAATTAATGTCAAATGATGATTTCGTGAATGTAGGAGAAAAGGGAATCGGCGCTTTAAGGAGAGCTAGTGTCCAAAGAAAAGACAATAAGCATGAACAGTTGGAACATTTAAAATCTGTTTCGGTTCATTCGTTGTGTCGGAGAAATTACACCAGACCAGGAAGTATGAAAGTTGATTTAAAAAGAAATGCAGAAATCGCGTCAACATCCCAAAGTGAAGAGCGCGCGGTAAGTTTACGATCTTTTTTACCTCAGTTCGATTTTCAAACAAAATTTTTCTTTTGTACGGCAATGATAGACGAAGAATTCAAAGCAAGACAAAAGAAAAATCCAACTGACAGGCTAAGAACTATATACGAAGTTAGGAGTCTCGAAATGAAAAACAAATTTCTTGAAGCTGCAGAGAATAGACATGACCAGTGGGGAGAGGAAGTTCAGTGTCGTATAATAAATGTTGCTGATTTAGTTGCAGCTGATGCGATTTATCACCAAGATTGTTTCATGACTTTTCTTCTACACACTGCACCAATCAGAAAGAGAGGGCGACCTGAGTCGGATTACGTCTCAGCAGCTGTAGACGAAATATCTTTCTTCCTTGATAATAATGACGACTGTCAATTCTCACTACCTGAACTCAAATCTCAAATTACAGTGCTAGTTCCAGACGACATCACTTTGAGAAATAAGTTGAAAAAAAATACGGGGATGGCATTATTTTTGCTTCAAACTCCAAAAAAGTTACTGTCATATGTTTATGTAATACTGGAATGAAAGTCTTATCAGACTCTCATTGGTACGACAAAAGGATACGAAATGATCGTGAGGAGCGTCTACGAATATTACAAACTGCTGCAGCCATAATAAAAGAAGATATCCAGATACCAGTTTATGACACTCATTGCTACCCTACAAGTGATAACTTTTTCAGAAATTTGAACAAGGGCATTCCAGAAAGCCTAAAATCTTTTTGGGATCACTTGAATTTTAAAAAAAAGACTGCTAAGGCGGAAAAAAAAGTCACTTCAATAGCTCACGTCATTATATCAGCGCTAAGGCCACGATCATTTATGTCTTCTCTGCTCAATGGTCTTGCTTTATTTTTGTTCAAAAAGTTCTGTTCCAAGAATTTAATAACAATGCTCTCGAATTTGGGATTTTGTTCTTCTTACTTTGAAGCCCAAACACTTGAGATATCAGCCATAAATCATCCACAACCCCAAATGCGCGAGGGATCATTCTGCCAATTTTCATTTGACAATGCAGATTTCAATGTGTCGACAATCGATGGCCTGAATACGTTTCATACCATGGGAGGCATTGCTTGTTTTACTCCAGCGTCAGCAGTGGAACCCGGGACGAAGATAAAAAAATTAACCGAACTTACATCCGCATCGACCGTAAGCAAAATGGGAATCATTCCTCTGGAAACGTTTGAAAATTTTCGAGGGCCTGGGTTAAAAACAATTATTATCGAAGATTTGAATGTCTTAAATACTTTAGCGGAAGATTTACCACTACCTAAGCCATCTGATATCTCCTGGATGTGTGCTAAGTGGTTAGGTCTTCCACATATACTTGAATGGAAAGGATTTTTCCATTGTATAACCAGAAACCAGCCTTGTGAAAAGACCAAAGTAATACCCCTTCCTTTTGTTAATTCACCACCAAACAAGTATGGCACCATTTTCACTGTGCTGAAATATGCTGGCCAGCAGTGTGTTAAAATGCACCAAAAGTCTTGCATACTCACGTTTGACCAACCACTGTATATTAAAGCTCGAGAGATAGTCGCAGCAACATCCAATCCATTATTATCAAGTTGTATTGTAAGGCTTGGTGGATTCCATCTTTTAATGTCATTCTTAGGCTGCATTGGGTACATAATGGCTGGAAGCGGGTTAAAAGAAATACTCATTTTGATTTATGCACCTAAAGTCAGTAGAAAAAATGTTGCCTGGCCATGCATACGCTAGGGCCGTCCGAGCTCATTTATTGACCCAAACAGCTTTAGAAAAAATAATTTTTGACGGCATGGACATATCGGATTTGGAATGTAAAAATCTCCGTGAGTTGTTTCGAGATTTTGCTACTGAACCACCATCGCAAGAAACCTTAAACGCATACACTCAAATAAGAGCCATCGAAATTAAAATGACGAAGACTTTGGAGCACCTGAAAAAGAAAGGCCCAACTGCCTGTGGGGCTGGAAGCGTCAAGAGAAAATTCTTGTGCCCATCACAACTAAGGATGCAGTAGCTCCCGATTCAGTTTTAAACATGGTGTTTTGCAACTGTAAGACTGACTGTGGAGTAAGATGCGGATGTCGGAAAGCAGGCATCAATTGCACAACGGCCTGCAATAATTGCAATGGAGTATGTCTGAATGGCATCAGCCCTGTTGATGATGACGATCGAATGAAAGAAGTTGATGAATGGGCCGATGCTAGCGGATCCATAGACGAACGATACATGCCTGACGAAGGGGAGAATCCCGTACCGAAAAAAGCACATAAATCCTGAAGTAGGTAAACTTGAACAATTATTTTGAATGGAAATCTGATAGTGAATACCCCCAAGTTTACTACATTCATGTATAAAATTATTAATGATTAATTATCTACATAAACAAAAACATTAAAGTCTATTTTCTTGTGTTTAAAGAATGTCGAAATGTGGGAGAGGTTAGAAATTCAAAGAAGAGCGCCTGCAACGAGACTTCAAAGCTACCTCCATTATCAACGTGCATTTTATAGTCAATATCTTTGTTCCTGTTAGGTTTACGACAAAAATGTATAAAATCGTTTTTGTACATAATTTAATGCTTTTTAATTTTTGTAATAAACTTTTTTTACGTAAAGTTAATAATTCCCTAGTTATTTGAAAAAATACAAAAAACCTTCCCATTTAGTGTAAAACTAATTTGGCTAATTATGGTATGCACATGCGCGAGTATTTCCCCCCACCGCGATGGGGAACCGCGCTTGCGCTTCCCAGGTGTGATAGTGCACTCTTTTCAAAGTCAATTATCTTTGTTCCTGTTAGACATATAAAAAATGTTATGAATGATTTTTGTTCATAATTTAATGCTCTTTAATTTTTGCATTTAATTATTTTTTATAAAATCAATATTTTTAAAGTTATTTCCATAAAACAAAAAAAGTGTACACATTTTCCAAGATGGCGGAAAACTCAAGTCTGATCGGTGGGGACTTTTAGTATGTTCATTAGCATGCCTAAACAAACATCTCCACCAATTTTCAAAACTTTCATATTTTTTTAGCCGTAAAACCTATTTTGACTGGGCTAATGATACATAGGCATAATTTAAGTATCTCTAAAAAGTAAAGTTTTCAACATTTATTATTTGAAAAGTAAAAAAGGAATAAATGAAAAGCTTTTTTTTTTAGTATCAAACATTAAAATAATGAAATACAGTCGAACCCGTTATAACGAACTTCAAGGTACCAAAGGTTTTGTTCGCTATATCCGAACCTTTAAGAAAAATGTTACAGTGTATAAAATGTATAACTCATTAGTTGCTATGTATATTCAATAATGATGTATTGAAAGAATGATAAAATCTATTAAAAATGATCATTAATGAATTAAATTGACTAAAATCAATTACATTAAACTGACACAATACTAATTAAATTAACTAAAAATGAAGACAAATGGAAATAAATTGATTTTATCTGTAATTGTTGCTCAATGATTTGATACAGAAATAATTGTTAATCTTGGACGTGATGCCGATAATTGGACGTGAAGCCGATTTCAAAAATATTTTATGAATTTCTTTGTCCAATACATCCAATGACTCCAACACTCTTTCTTCCACTGTTTGTGCAGACAAAAACAGATTAATTACACTCATAGCTGCTGTAGCATTTGAGATGGTGGAGATTTTGTCATTTATGTGCACCTCTTCATCAGCATCAGAAACAGAATCTTCGATTTCAGAATGATTCATTTTAATTTCTTCCACAATATCTTCATCAGTCGGATTTTCACATGTAGTGACTTCATCATCACATGTTTCGAACAATTGCACGCAACAATCTGAGAATGACGAAATTTTGTGCTTTTCTATCCACATCGCGATAGGTAAATCTTCATCATCGTCTTCTTCAACATTCTTTGCTTCTTCAACATTCGATGTATCTTCAACATTCTTAAAAAGTTTGAAAATTAAAAGAAATTCAGTTGTCGACTGAAAAAAAATGTTCGTAATAGCCGATTTTTAAGATTTCGGAGTTTTGCTATAAAATGATAAATTAGCTTTAATACAATAGGAAAACGGCGGGACCAAAATTTTCGTTCGTTATATCCAGGAGTTCGTTACATACCGGGTTCGCTATAACGGGGTTCTAATGTATAATTTTTTTATAGATATTAAATTTTCTGTGTTTTTCTATCCGAGATGTTTTCATAAAAGGATCAATGATTACACAACATTTTAAAAGTTATTTAATATGTATTATATAAATATTATTTATAAAGTATTAATTTTTGAAAGTAAAATTGTTTTATAATAATTTTTTATGTTACTGTTTTCAAAAGGGATTTCTCTTAACAGAAAAAGATTTCGAAACAAATAGTATAGGAGATTGTGACAATGAAGGTATTTCAATTTATTCTACTAATTAAAAATTTTGCAATCATGCGAGTTCCCATTTCGAAATCTTAATCGATCCCTTACCAAATTTGTTCTTCGTAAATTATGGTTATAGATTGTTGAATTCAAAGGAGAATAGTGGGAACCTTCTTTAAATTCTTTTCTCTCAGGTGCAGAGAAATAAATATCTTACACTATCAGTCTCTGAGCGTCGGCGCTGTTATTTTTATGTTACGTTAATGGAAAGGATGGGTTAAGAAGGTACTGATATAAAATAACCAAGCAATTTAAACTGTTCTACATCCTTCGTGGAGAGGTAAATCACACCGTTTGCTTATAGCAAAGAGTGGAAATAAAATTGATTTACGCATCTAAAATAAAATTCACAAAGTTTTGTATAGAAATGTATATCTAAATTTAAACCAAACTCTTTTTCTTAGGTAAAAATATTTTTGATACAAAATTACTTTGGACTATATAAAGAAATTGAATACTTTTTTTTTACTTGATTTTAAGAAAATGTCAATTGTAACTAATAGAAAAATCTGTGAGATTTTGGAGACTTATTTTAAAAATGCAAAATTCTTTAAAAATCTAAAAATTCATACTTACTTGTGTTTACAAATAGTAAGAATGGAATACACTAGGTATTTAAAATTAGAGACATTTATCATAAGATGATGAAGTATATTGTTAAGATTATATATATATATACACTGAAGTGCCACTGAATTAGGCATAGCAAAGCCTATCCAAATTGTGTAGCGCTGCGCATCATGTATGCACAAGTGAGGGCGGTGTGGTAACTGCATATATACCGCGTACTTTGGTTGTTCTGAATTAGTTGTTGGAATTGCCAATATGGGTAAACTGCCTGGTTTAGACGCCTTCGATCGCGGACAAATCGTAGGTGCGCGAAGCATGGGCCATTCAATTTCCGAAATCGTCAGACAGCTAGGATTTTCAAGGTCGACAGTGTCAAGAGTATACCAAGAATACATGGATAGTGGAAAAAAACTAGCGATCGGGCAAACTGCAAAGGACAATTAGCCTTGACAGTGCGTGGTTAGAGACGGCTCAGGCGTATTGTACGTAGCTAGCGAAGCCAAACATTAGCTTAAATTACCAACCAGTTTAATCACGGTGCCAGTCGTACAGTCAGTAAATGTACTGTGCAACGCTCGCTTCACCGTATGGGATTCGGGAGTCGTCGACCTACGAGAGTACCATTGCTCTATACTCCCCATCGGGCTGCACGTCTTGCCTAGGCAAGAGAGCACAGAGACTGGAGTGTAGAGGACTGGAAACGAGTAGCATGGAGTGATGAGTCTCGATTCCGACTACTTAACTCCGACGGGAGGCTGAGAATATGGCGTCAGGCTCATGAAGCCATGGATCCTGCATGCCAGGCCGGAACTGTACAATGGCATGGTGGCTCAATCATGGTCTGGGGTATTTTTTCGTGCCACAGTTTGGGATCTATATCAACCTCCCTCAATGCAATTCTGTACGCAGAGTTGCTGGGTGATCACCTCCATCCGTTTATGCTGTTCTGTTATCACGGTAATGGAGTTTTCCAGTGAGACAACTGTGCCTCTCACAAGTCCCGGTTGGCTACTGGCTGGTTGGATGAGCATTTCTCTGACTTCTCTGTCATGAATTGGCCACATAGAAGCCCAGACTTAAATCCTATTGAGCATCTTTGGGATGTTTTGGAACAAGGCTTGAAAGGCCATCATATAGCACCAAAGAACCTTACTGAATTATGGACAGCTTTAGCCAATATTTGGCAAGCCTTTCCCGTGGAACGTTTCCAGAAACTTGTTGAATCTATGCCTCGTCGTGTGGCAGCCGTTATCAAGGCCAGAGGAGGCCCAACTCGTTACTAGGTAGGTATCCCTAATTCAGCGGCACTTCAGTGTGTATATATATATATATATATATATATATATATATATATATATATATATATATATATATATATATATATATATATATATATATACATACATATATATATATATATATATATATACATATATATATACATATATATATACATATATATATATATATATATATATATATATATATATATATATATATATATATATATATATATATAAATATATATATATATATATATATATATATATATATATATTTATATATATATATATATATATATATATATATATATATATATATATATATATATATATATATATATATATTTATATATATATATATATATATATATATATATATATTTATATATATATATATATATATATATATATATGTGTGTGTGTGTGTGTGGGTGTGTGGGTGCGTGCCGGTGTGTGTGTGTGTGTAATATACCCATTACATCACGTCCATAAACTATAACCTGAAAAGTAAAACTCAGCGCGAAGAACCAGTTTCGGTCAGACTGCTTCCAAATTTAATTTTATTCCTTTCTGGCCAGACTTAGCCTGAAAGGAATAAAATTAAATTTGGAAGCAATCAGGTCTAATCGTTTATAACAGCGACAGAAATGCATCCGTCCATTTGACGGCTCGGAAGTTAATATCACCTTTCAGCATTAAACGTGAACGCAACGAGAAGAAAAGAGGGCTACAAAAAGAAAACGGAGAAAACGAGGAAGAAAACGAGGAAGAAAACGAGGGCAAAATAAAACATGTGGCTATATTTTGTAGAATCAGCATATATTGGGGTTCGTGATGCGATCCACTCCTGAATTCGAACAGATACACGTTTAGAAATGCAAGTGCATGCGATTCATGGGAAGCTCTGTTGCTAAGAGTTTTAAAGCGATAAAGTAATTTTACTGGGTATTGGATTTAGGAAAGGGAATCTAAATGCTAGAATGGAGGGCATAATTTTTAATATATTATATATATATATATATATATACACCGAAGAGCCAAAACATTAAGACCTTCATCCACATTTTGCAATTAACCCGCCGGCATGACGTGGAGGGCACGTGATCAGTTGGGAATGGTATTTAACTGCTGCTGGGAAGTCCAAAGGAATCATTCTTGCGTTTGCTTCTGCATGTGATGGGAAAGGCTGATGATCTAAGAAACTTTGATAAAAGGCATATTGTATTGGCGATTGTAATTCCAACGGCTCCAAACGAGTGTCTCCGAAAATGCACGAATTGTGGGTTGTTCGTGCCCTGCCGTTCTTAGTACTTAAGCAAAGTAGATGAATGACAGTGAAACCAGCAGTAGACGCTATGGCGTTGGACGTCCACGCGTTATCAAGGAAAAAGGAATGATCGGACACTGTTGGATATGGGAAGCAGCAGACGTCCCACTCATGTGCCTCTGTTGACCAAGCGTCATCGCCAACTACGCCTACACTGGGCCCGGGAACATAGTGACTGGACCATGGATCAGTGGGAGAGAGTTGCCTGGTCGGATGAATCACGATTCGTAATTCATCACGTCGACGGCCGTGACAGGGTACGCTGTCTTCCAGGTGAACACTATATCCCCCAATGAATGTACAGCAGGTCATACACAGGCCGGTGGTGGTGGTATTATGCGTTGATGGACGTTCTCATGGGCGTGTCTGAGACCCGTGGTTGCTGTAGAACGGTCTATGAAATCTGCGGACTACTTGAACATCATTGAAGATCAATTTTACCCTTACACATGGCATCTGTCTTCCCAACTAGAAATGGAGTCTTTCAGCAGGACAACGCTCCCTGTCAGATGGCTCGAATTGTGCTGGAGTGGTTCCAGGAACATAATGCTGAATTCTAGTTAATGTCCTGTCGTCTATTAACTCACCGGTTCTTAATCCGATAGAGAACATTTAGGGTGTCGTGGAACAACATCTCAGAGCTCAAAAAACCCCATGTCGGAATATCACGGATCTGCTTGACCGCGGCTTGAACATCTGATACAGTCAGCCTCCGGCCATCTGCCAAGATCTTATGGCATCCGTGCCAAGGCAAGTTGCATCTGTTTTGCAGGCCAAAGGTGGGTCAACGTGTTAGTAGAAAGGTGTTGTTTTTGTGTATTGGCTCTTCACTGTATATATATATATATATATACATATATGTATATATGTGTGTGTGTGTGTGTGTGTGTGCTTCCTTGTATTTGTAATAATTTAGTTATAAATTCATTTAATGTGATAGCAACAGTTTTTATAGCCAGGATATTTCACTTTAAAGGGATTTTATAAACCCTTGTGCTTAGGACCAGAACACATATTTCAACATAGCAGCATTGGTATAGAAAGAACAAGAAAAGCGTTTTGAAAATACTGTGATTCACTGTTTTCGGATGCGTGCGCTCGCAATAAAGCCGAATCAAGAACAGACAAAACTAGACACTATGGTTAAGTATTCGTGTTTTGAGTAAACCTTGATTTTTGAAACAGGAATTAAACTTCCAATTTTTTCTCTATATGATCTTAATAAAACAAATACACGGGATGGTACTGTTTACAGATTACCGGCTCAAGGTCAGGGACTTGTGTTTTATCCTCAGTCATGACAGATAATTGTTCAAAAGCGTTTAACATTGAAAAGTGTGATAATTGACTAACAGGTTGCATAAGTCTAACAGTCACAGTGTAAAAAAAATAGTGGGCAAAAACACAGTGGAAGAAAGCTAACAGATCAAAATCCTCGATTGGTGGTTTTAAATATAAAGTGAAGGATTTCAGTCATAGAATTTCTCTGACAGCACCTCTCATGGAACTTATTCTTCAGTTGGACGAATATTGGTCTTGAAGTAAGATGCCAAGTTCCGAGTTCCATCCCGGTTCCGAAAGAGGATCTTTCCCCCCCCCCCCCGAAAAAAATGTTCTACTAACACATAAAAAATTTAATCATACTTTTTCCTCAGTCTATACTCTAAAACCCCTTTTTGTCATTCCGTTTAAATCGCTTGCATTGTTTTATTAACAGTTTTAAAGAACGTCAAAAAGTATTTTTATTATCCTGGAATTTTGAAATATAAATTTTTGTCCATGTTTGTTCATTATGTCAATATTAAAAGCGTTTCTTATAGTTAAAATGACATAAGTAGCCTACTGACATAAACATCACGATAGCAACTTCAATAAGTACTATACATTGATTTAGATGTATATATAAATGTTTGCGTGTGAGTCTGTGTGTGTCTGTGTTTGTGAGTACGAGAGTACTCAATATATAATCATATGTACATACGTATACCCTGTGTTCTTAAAACATATGTTTAATGCGGTTTAATAAGCGAGAAATTGATTACCCACGATCTATATTTTCATTTTAATAGAAATATTGTAAATTGCTACAGAAATTCCTGCTAATAACCTAACCTTTATATCCGATGCTTCATACTTTCCATCATCAGAACCTGAAATCATTAACATCAACTAGAGTCATTAAATATCATATCTTCATGGAGGTAAAATGCGACTTTTAACTTCAAATTGAGCACATAAAAGTAAAGAATTGTTTATCATTTAATCGATGTTTTAATGAAGTGTAGAACCTCAGCCACATTATAAAATACAATTAAATTCTGTTGCATTTCCATGCAAAACGTTTGTCTTTGAGACAATATAATAGATAACATTAAGTAAGTCAGATCATGAAGTGCAGGCATTTTTAAAACATTAATATCTGATTAAAAAATAATTACAAACTTCCGTGGTTTTATTTGCTTTCATTAAAATTTAGATTATAATGCTATATAAAATAAATAATTATGACCATGCACTTCGTCAAATTTGCCGGACGATGGATGAATGGCTAGGGCGTTTCATTCGGTACCAGAGTCTGGGTTCGAGTCACATTCTTGACATGGAAGATTGTAGCCGTTAGTACTCGGCTTTAAGCAGTAGGTACCGGTTGAATTAGCCCTCGTGTAGCAAAAAATGACCGTGAAGCTCCAAACCAAATCAAACCAAACCAATCATCAAAATAAATTATAATACAGTTTGAGTGATCAAGTGGTATGCCATATCGAGTACGTTTCAGCCGTTTTCATTTCTGCAACTCCTTATCAGCTGAAGCTTGCAAACATAAAATATGAACTCGGAAACATATAAGCACACACACACAAGCACTTATACATGCATAGATACACACACACACACACACACACACACACACACACACACACACACACACACACACACACATATATATATATATATATATATATATATATATATATATGTTGGATGGAGTTAGTACTCCATCAATTAGAAGTGAATTATCAAGCGTTGAACATTTTAAGACATTTAATGAAAGTAGACAATATTTACATGACAGGACTAACACTTAGGATGAAATAAAAAATTAACACAAAAGCATCAAAAGAGCTAAACATCTGGAGCTTGCGGAACAACACATCCGCTTAAAGTCCTTCGTGCCGCAGTAGTGTGGAGTGACAGTTTTGGTAACCGAAGGACGTGATGCGATTAGGTTATCGTAAGTAAATGAACATTTCGTTTGTTTTAATATTTCTTTAAACTATGGAAGCTCTGAAGAGGCAAAGAACGCCAGTCAGAACAGCGTTCACGAAAACATTTAACGCTATCGTGGGGGAATTAGGCTTAGAGACGCCGAATATTGAAGCAGTGAAAACAAAAATCGCTACCCTAGATAGCTTATATGATGAACTTAGTAATTGGGATACCCAAATTTTGAGTTTAGAATACAAAACAGACGAAGATTATTCTAATGAATTTGAGTGTATTGAAGGATATAAAGAAAAAATGGACGTAATACGAGTTAGAACAGAAACATTTTTTGCTGGCCAGACGTCGCCAACGGATTGTTCTGCGGCGGCAAGTACATCACCGACTTTGAATAAACGTAAACTAAAGTTGCCAAAAATAGAACTGAAACAATTTGGAGGTGATATTAAAGACTGGTTAACATTCTGGAGTTAGTTTAAGCGCATACATGATGACAAATTACTTGAAAAGGAAGATAAATTCCATTATTTACTACAAGCAACTATAGATGGTACTAGAGCACGGGATATAGTAGAGAGCTTTCCTGCAACTGCAGATAATTATGATAAAGTTATTGAATGTTTAACAAATAGGTTTGGAAGAGAAGAGTTGTTAATCGAATTTATGTTCGAGAAATGCTAGGTCTCGTAATAAAAAATGCTATGGTTCAGAGAGGGAGACTAAATATAGCACAATTATATGATAAATTGGAATCGTACTTAAGAGCATTAGAATCCATAGGCATGACTAGTGATAAATACGCTGCAATGCTCTTTCCATTAGTGTAATCGTGTATTCCGGAAGAAATTTTAAGAGTTTGGCTGAGAAATGCTGCAATTAGTTCTCAAGATAATTCTTATTGCGATAAGTTAAAACAGCTGTTCACATTCTTGAGAAACGAAGTAGAAGGGGAGCAAAGAATTTCTCTAGCAAAATCGGGATTTAAATTGAGTGAAACTAGGTTGTAGAAAGAGGGAAAATGTAAAGAAGCTTCGATTCCTACAGCAAATGATCTCTTTGCTGGTGAGAAAATAACTAGTAGAAATAAAGAAACTAATTGTCTATTTTGTGATAAACATCATGAGACTAAAGACTGTTTTTCAGCCCATAAAATGGATCTTAACCAAAAGCATAATCTTATTAAAGATAAAAGGGGGTGTTTTGTCTGCCTAAAGGTACGACACCGAGCCAAACAATGTAAGACACGTGTATGCTGTCTAATTTGTTCTAAAAAACACTGGGTTGTTGTATGCCCCGAACTTACCGTAAATACAAAGAATGAAATAAAGGAAAATACTGAGGAAGGTAAGAATGCAACTTTAGCTAATTCTTGTAGCACAAAAGATGTGTTTCTTCAAACTTTACTGGTTAATATTGATGCTAACGGAAAGAAACAAAGAGTAAGGGTCCTTTTTGATACTGGTTCGCAGCGTTCATATATATTAAAAGACACTGTTGAAAGAATGGGATGTAGACCAGTAGGATCTGAGGCGTTAGTACACTCACTTTTTGGTGGAGTTACCTTGAAAAAAGAAGTCCACAAATGTTATAGTTTGCGTATTAGTAGCATTGATAACAGTTATTCTTGCAATATTCACCTATTGGATCAACCAAAAATTTGTGTCTCTATACCAAGTTTGCCGCCAAGACCTTGGATGAAAGAAATAATACAGAAAAATATTCGCGTTACAGATTCAGAACGGGAAAATCTGCCAATAGAAATTCTTTTAGGTGCTGATACAGTTGGAAATATTTTGACTGGAAAACTTCAGAAATTAGATAGTGGCCTCATGGCTGTGCACACTTTGTTAGGATGGGTAATCATGGGCAAAATAAATGACTGTATCTCAACTAAAAATACTTCAACCATGATATCCTCGATGCTGGTCCATAACAATAATTTAGAAAACTTGTGGAAATTAGAAGCGTTGGGTATAACAGACCCCAGTGAGAATAAGTCTTGTCAAGAATTAGAAAATGCTGTACGTGATCATTTCCATAAGACTTTGAAGAGAGATAATGAAAATAGATATGAAGTAAGCTTACCGTGGACCAGTGACCGTGGAGATTTGCCAAGCAATAGAGATATAGCTGAAAAAAGACTAATTTCATCCACAAGAAAGCTTAAATCTGAAAATAAGTTGGAAGACTATAATGCAGTATTTGAAGACTGGTTGAAATCAGGAATAATCGAAGAAGTATCAGAAAATGAAGCAAGAGGGACTCTACATTATCTCCCTCATCGAGCGGTCTTTAAAGAGGGTTCAACTACAGCAATTAGGCCAGTATTTGATGCTTCATGTAAGCAGAAGAACTTTCTATCTTTAAATGATTGCTTAGCTAAAGGACCAAATTTGCTAGAGTTGATACCAACGATATTACTCAATTTTAGAGAAAAGAAAATAGGAATTATCTCAGACATAAAAAGGGCTTTCCTACAAGTATCTGTAACCGAAGAGGACCGAGATGTTTTGCGATTCCTCTGGTGGAATGATCCAGAACAAAGACAGATTAAGGAATTTCGTCATCGTCGGGTGATCTTTGGTTTGAACTGTAGCCCTTTTCTGTTAGAAGCAGTGATCGACTTTCATTTAAGACAATATGAGCCTCCTCACATTGTCAAACTCCTCACATTGTCAGGTGTTCACAGCGTATTGCTGAGAAGCTACGCTCATCATTCTACGTAGATAATTGTGTGACTTCGGTTGATTCAATAGAAGAGGCAGAACTATTCAGGGCAAGGGCCACTGAAATAATGGCTCAAGCGAGTTTCGATTTAAGAGGATGGCACCGGTCAGGAAGTGATATCGTCAATGACAATACTCAGCCTGTGAAAGTGATGGGACTCTTGTGGAACAAACACGAAGACACACTCTCTTGTGACGTTCTCTCTATGAGTTTGGGAGACCTGCCCGTGTCAAGACGGAACATGTTGTCAATTACGCAAAAGGTGTTCGATCCCGTAGGTTTTAGTTGTCCTGTCACCCTCCTTCCAAAATTATATTTACAGAAGAGCCGGGAAAAGAAATTGAGTTGGGACTCTGAACTTCCTGCTGATATTAAGAAGAAATTTTTAAAATGGTTGAGTGAATTGCCTTTGTTGTCCTTAGTAAAGATTCCTAGACAAGCAACAATGGATAACTGTTCCTCTTATAGCCTGCATGTTTTTTGTGATGCTTCAAAGAATGCATTTGTAACCGCTGTTTACTTAAGATGTGAGAACGAGAAACAAGTAAAAGTACAATTACTTCAGGCTAAATCTAGAGTTACTCCATTGAAAGGGTCCACAATTCCCAGACTTGAATTATTAGCTTGTTGTATTGGTGCCAGATTGTTTTCTTTCACCAAAGAAAACTTCAGATTGAAATCTCAAAAGAATACTTTTGGACAGATTCGTCAACTGCTCTTTGTTGGATTAAGAAGAATGAAACATGGGGAACATTTGTCAATAATAGGGTGAAAGAAATCCGACGTCTCACCAAACCCGGAAATTGGCACCATATTCATGGAACAGCTAACCCAGCTGACCTTCCCTCGAGAGGATGCTCTGTAACAAAATTGATAGAATCGAGATGGTGGGAGGGACCACTTTGGCTGACAAAACCTGAAGAGGATTGGCCAGAATCTAACCCCATTGATAATGAAACTGAAATAACTGCCGAAAAGAGAAAGACTGTAGTAACATCATTTAATTGCAGCAATGTTGCGGATTCCTGGATTACAGCCTACTTTTCAAGCTATAGTAAGATAATAAGAATGGTAGCCTGGATGAACAGATTCATTCAAAACGCTCGGAACAGCAACAAAGAGAGGGAAATTGGAGAATTAAAAGTGACTGAACTATCTGCTGCAGAGAAAATTATCATAAGATTAGTGCAGCAAGAAGTCTTTAATTCAGAAGATATTAAGAAATTGAAGTCGATTTCTGTGTTTAAAGATGAAGAAGACTTACTCCGAGTAAGGACCAAACTTGCCGAAAGGAAAGATGAAAGGGTTTTTATTTATCCTCTGCTTCTGCCGAACAAACACAAGCTTGTAAGTTGTTTGATCCAAGATGTTCATTTAAAAATGATGCGAACTGTTTAGTTAGAACTTTATCTTTTGAACTTTTCCATTTATTGTGATATGTTTGTTTTGATTAATTATTTTATCTTTTAATCAAAAGGTGGGAGGATTGTGACGTCATTCTTGTTTTAATCTCACTTGTTATGACGTCATGTCTTGTTTTAATTCGCATCTCACTTGTTATGACGTCATATCTGATTTTGATTTTCATCTCACTTGTTCTATGACGCAAAATGTAACTGCACGTTGAACGCAGAAGTTTCTCTGTCGGTGGTGGAGACATCGATGTTTGATAGGCTTTTTGAGTGTATAAAAGTGGGTGTGTTTGTTTAATAAAGTTGGATTTTAGAGGAGAAAGGAGAACGCGTAGTTCTTTCAAATCTCAACAACAGTTACAGTCCATAATGATGTTTGCACGCGAAGTCCGTCGCGCCGGAGTAGTGAGGTGTGGAAGTTGAAGTAAAGTTCTGTGGTGTTGCCAACCACACGGCTGTCCTGAAGTTCCAAACGTCCGCGGCTGGGTTGGAGTAAACAATAAGTCTGAAAAGATAAAGAAAAAACAAGCAGAAAAAGGAAAAAAAATTCATAAAATCAAGCAATGTTCATCACATTGGTATGGGTGTTCAGTTTTTGCACCACTGTTTCATTTTATCTGCTTCAGTTGACGTTATGGTTGGACCTTCGTGATGTCCTAACTTTCGAACTTCGTCACAATCGTTGGGGTTGATGTTCGTGATCTCGTATGGTCCGAAGAACTTTGGTCGGAGCTTTAATCCAGTTCCAAATTGAGTTTCTTTGTATTGTCACTATGTCACCGATTTTGTATTTACAAGCTGGTTTACGCCGTTTGTTATATTGTCGTATGTTTTCTTCCTGTAAACGGAATAGATTTCGTTTAGCTTCTCCACGTAACGCTTCTTTGTCATCAAGAATTCTTTGATGGTGTTTCTCGTCAAGAAGTTGTTTAATCTGTAGATCCTCTTGTTGTTTCATTTTAACACCAATTAGAAGTTGAAAAGGTGTGAACTTTGTACTGCGTGTGGTGGTACTATTACGATACGTTGCAATTTTGGGACGTATTTAAACCATTTGTCAGCTTTATCTATAGCTAACGTAGTTAAATTGGGAATAATTGTGCCATGAATGCGCTCAACCTGACCGTTGCCACATGGTACATCCGTTGTTATTGAAATGTGTTCAATTGACTCTTCCTGGCAGTAACTTTGAAATTCTGAAGATATGAATGCTGTAACTTTGTCTGTAATGATTTATGAAGGGTTGCCAAATGTAGTTTGTTGCAAGGATAATTTGTCTAAGGCATCTTTCGTAGACGTGGACTTCCCGGGATAGATCCATGCAAATTTGGAAAAGGCATCAACTACTGTAAAAAGATACTTATAACATATTTTTGTCGATAGTAAAGGTCCTAAAAAGTCGCAATGGTAACATTCAAGGGATACATCACCTTTCGGAATGTGGTGAAGGAATCCTTCCTGTTTTCCAGATTTTCGCAAAATGCAAGGAATACAATTGGAAATAATTTCTTGAACATGAAGACCTGGCTTTTGTGAAAGAATGTTTTTAAGTTGTTGAAAAGCTGCTATTTGTTCTAAGGGTTTGGAAGCTTCAATAACTTGAAATTTTGGTTCAACCTTTTCACTTTTGACGGATCATTCTCAAGGGCATCATCATCGGCACCAAATATTTTTGGTTCAAGAGTTGCCTTGATAGCTCCAATATCAAAAGCACTATCATCATCGTTATCGTGAAGCAAATCTAAATCATTGGCATCAGCATCATCTAAATCTTTTCCATCATCATCATCATCATCACATTCAAAATCAATTGGAATATCCATTTTCTCTACCCTAGAAATCTTATCTTGAGTAGACGTTAGAGGTTTTTTCAGACATGTCTAATTGGCCTTGATCTTGAATTTGTTTTTCTATAAGTTTCTGTTCCGTAAAAGGGAGTCGTCGAGAACGTTGAGCTACGGGGATTTCATGTTCTAATAAAATAGTCATCTTAATTTCAGTGTCTTGAACTTTATGGGGTTTGTAGGAAGTAACGATATTTTGAACTTTCTCACGAATTTCAGAATTCAAAATGTGTGAAAGATCAAATGGAAAAGCTTGGTTATCAGGAACATTAGCAATATTAACGAAGATGTTGTTATCAGGAGTACTACATAAACGAATACCGTCTTTATCAAATGTAAATTGGGTTTGCTGTAAAAAGTCGATTCCAATAATCACATCAAAAGGAATAAAGTCATCTTTTAGAACATTTATTTTAGCAGGTAAAGTGATGTTTTGAATTTCGATGGAATCCTGAAAGAAACCGATGCTGTGAACTTGGTTTCGGCCAATTCCTGAGAAGGGAATGTTGGTGGGCTGCAATGGTGGCGAACCAATTCTTCGATAGGTTGTCTCATTGATGAGGGTTGCCTGTGACCCAGTGTCACAGAGTGCTGTCAATTGAATTCCTGCAAGTTGAATGTCAACATGCATAGGATTTTTCGACGAAGTTTCAGGAGAAAGCGCATTTACAGTTTTATCAGGAATAGATTTTTGAGAATCAGGTTTTGGTTTAGAATTTCGATAACTTTTGAGGCAATTAGCATGAACATGACCAAAACTTTTACATCAGTAGCATTGTTTACCATATGACTTATTCAAACATTGGTTGCTTTTGTGACTTCTCAAGCCACAGGAATAACATACTGGTTGTGTATTTGGGCTACGTGTATTACCGACTTTCACATTGAAGTTGGAAGCATCAAATTTTTTCTGATTATTTTGTCCGAAATGTTGTGAACTATTAAAGATTTTTTCATAAATTTTCAAGTTTTCCTTAAATTCAGGGATGGATTTACAACCGTAAAGAATAATTTTATTGTTTGTTGAATCAGGAATTCCGTTTATGACATACTCAAACAGAGATGAATCATCGAGAGTACCTTTGTGTGCAAAATCTCTCATAGCTAAGAAATATTCTTGTAGGGTTTCAAACGGTTTCATACGTCGAGATTCCATTAATTTATGTCACTGAATACTGTTAATTTTGTCTGAAAATTCGTCTAACAAATATATATATATATATAGAGAGAGAGAGATAATATGTATAAAAATGAATGTTTACCTGTCTCACTGTCTGTAATTGTATAGAAATCCACAGTTTAGAAGAAGAGACGATCGTGAAATTTTACATACAGGTGTGGTTAAACACACCGGAAGCAACTAAAAACTTCCGGAATCAAAATTAATCACGGTTAATTTTTAATTAATAAAAACAACAATTTTTGAATGGAGAATCCAGAAATATAAGAGCCCCACAGCCATCTATCAACTTTCAGCCACGTTAAGCTTAATGAACAGCGAGAAGCGCAAACGCTAGAAAATAAATAAAATCAAAAAGTTTCAAGTCCTATATTAAACCCGAATAATAAAAAAATAATAAGCTTTCAATTGAGACTTTATACTCTAAAATTTATATTTTAAGACATATTGGTTACTGATCAGCGAATGTTAGTTTGTCAATAAACGTTCTTTGTTATCATACTCATTTCAGAAATTTTTTAATGAAACGATATTCAGTAAATGCGTTTTAACATAAGGGAAACATATCTTCATCAAAATATATATTGATCTTTATCATAACATATCTTTATTTCATAAAGTAAATTCAAATTTAAATTTAAATTTCAGACGATGTTCTTTAAATGCCCCGAAAGTGTTTCCTTAAAGGATATTTAGACAGATTAAAGAATTTAAAAAAATTGTGTAATTTATAGATTTGTCTGTGTTTAATTATTTCAAGTGACCCTTTAAAATTGGGCGTGGCATTTTTTCCACTAGCCTGAAATATCAAATTAATATTGAATTATTTAATTTTTTTGCTCATCAGAGTGAGAGAAGTGACCTGACGGTTAAATGAAACTGACTTTATTTGTTTACATGTGAAAACGGTAGTTTTCTGTAAGTTGTTTTTTATTCTCGTATGAAAAAATTTGTAATCAGCGTTCCTTTTCTTCCTGAAATGTATAATTGTATGCTTTAACTTGAACTTTAAGCTAAATATCTATGAAGAACGTAACGAATTTTAAAACGGAAAAATATTGCTGCGAAAGTAAAAGCCATGAAGCGATGGTGATCAAATGCTAAAAATGATGGTATTTAAAAATAGTATCTGTTGTTGAAAACGCCATGAAAGAGCAGAATCTGAGAAATGTCAAGCAAGAATCTGAGTTTTATAACATACCCCAGAAAATAGAAGATTTTGAAAGCCCAAATTATGCCATTATAGATGTAAATATGTTATCCACTTTGCTTACGAATCTGAGTAGCAGCAAGTTCAAAACGGGGATTGATTAGGTGTTGTTTTAGGGGTGTGCTGTGGATTTTCACGCAAAATTAAAGTTATTGGAGATGGCTGCACAGAAGTTGAAAGTGAAACATGTACAGTGGACGCTCGTTAATTCGAACTCGGTTAATTCGAACTTTCGGTTAATTCGAACTAATCCAAAGTCCCCAAAAAACTTGTATTGGAGTTAATGTTAAAAATATCTCATTAATTCGAACTAAATTTTTATCACTTCGGTTAATTCGAACTAAAAATTTGACAAAAAAAATTATTTTTCCTCGTTTAATGGAGGAAATACACACTGTATTTATTATTTTGTGTATCAAAATTTCTTTTCTGTGTAAAGAGTCACATGCCTGCATTCCAAGACTATTGCATGTCCGCTAAACTTTAGTACCTATTGTCCTTATTAGTGCTAAACGGAAAAAGCAATTTTTCTTTATTTGGATCGATTTTCTTAGAATTTCAGAAAAACTAGTCTTTACTACAGATTCTAGGGAGCTGCGTCAGTTATAACTGCAGTGCAGACAAGCTAATGTGGTCTAGTTTTTTTTGCTGATTGTTTGGTGTGTACGTGTAAAAATTCAGGATGTCCACACGTGGAAAGTACAAAACCCTAACTTTGGAGACAAGGTAGATATTTTAAAGAAAGTAGAGAATGGCGAATGTAAAACAAAGTTAGCAGCTGATTATAGCAATAAAAAATGCCTTGTCAACTAATTTGAAAAACAAGGAGTTAATTTTAGATTCATGGGGAAAATCAAAATTTGCTAGAGGAAGGAAACACATGGGAAATGCGTCCCAAGAAGTTCTAGAAAAAGCTCTACTGCTATGGTTCCAGGATGTTAGATCTCGAAATTTTTCGATAAATGGACCCCTAGTGCTGACTAAGGCTGATGAATTGGCAATTCGAATTGGGTATTGAAGATTTTAAATAAAGTGATGGATGGCTTTCTCGATTTATGTCAAGGCACAATATTTCTTATCAACTGTATGTGGCCAAAGCTCTGATGTAATCGAAGACGTATGCACTAATTTCGGTAGGAAACTGCCACGGCTTTTCTCTACTTACCTGCCGAAATATATTTTTAATGCGGCCATAATGGACAAAGCCATAATGGACTCTATTAAAACTCTGAAAGCATTTATTCAGATGGAACCCTCCTCTGAAAATGAATTGAAATGTTCACTTCAAATCGAGAAGCTGGCTGAACAATGTAGGCATCATAAACAGAACCAAACATCCATTTTACAGTTTTTCCCCAAAGTGTATTTCATATTTTTAATAAAAGTTTATTTTATACTGCATATATTCTGCTTCATTTTATGATTAACGTAAGTCTGTATTGCTTTTTAATATGTTTAACTTTAGATAACATAATATAATATATTTTCTGGGGTTATACATACTAGGAGAGGTTTTTTCTTCAGCGATACACATTTAAAGTTATTATATTTTCTCTTAACATCGGATAATTCGAACTTTTTTCTGGGAACCTTTGAGTTCGAATTAACGAGCGTTCACTGTACTTCCAAATGATTGCTTCAGAGGGATTGCACCTTATGGCAGTCATTTGATATTAGTATGCGCATTGTTCAAGCTTTTTTCAGTTTTGGGCGAGGCTATTCAGCTCAAGAGGTTTTCTGTACGTATACAAATAGGCATTTGATATCAAGTAGAATTTTCAGTCGTTACAAATTATGTTTCAGGAATCAATTATAGTTTCATCCGCAAAAAAAAATATGTGTAAAATCAGACATGAGGTTCGAAAGGAGTATGGTGTTTCTCATGATAATGCTATTGCAAACATTGGTGTTTCTTTCGACAGTACCTGGCTTACCCGAGGGCATACATAACAAATTGGTGTTGTTTGTGTCATTGATATATTGACAGGTGATGTCGAATCACTTCACTGAGTGTGAATATGCTAAATCTGATCCTGTAAAGAAATCTGCAGAATACAGAATATATGGAAGTCACAGAACTTCATGCAGCATCAACAACACTGGTTCATTAGGCAATTTTTCATCTTAAAAAAGGTTTGAAAAGTATTACACATGCATTATTCTGTACGTCATATATAGTTGCACAGTAATTTTATACATATTTGTGGTATGACTTTCTGAAGTAGCAAGAATTATTTTTTCTTGATGGCATCGTTTTATTAACTGTCCTATTTGAGAACGTTGTAAATTTGTTCAAAATTTAGATAGAGATTTAAACAATTTCAAACGTTTTAATTTTCATATTATTAATGAGTATAATATTTTACATCCTTTTCATGCTATGTTATTTATATTGTGTTTAATTTTTCCTGCAGAGTTCACAAGGCCAAAACACATTTTGACATTTTCCCTTTTCAGCTTTTAGTGGTACAGTAAAAAGCCTGAATCTATCTGTATTCGGAGGAGTTTATTACAGATTTATTGATTTTGGTAAACACACATTCTTAAAATCCCGGGCATCGGCGGGTACTCTTGCTAGTATATATATATATATATATATATATATATATATATATATATATATATATATATATATATATATATATATATATATATATATGTATATATATATATATATATATATATATATATATATATATATATATATAGTGACCACCGCTTGTAGTGATCAGTGGTTATAAGACTCAACCGTTTATAAGAATCAATATCGCAAAAACAAAAACAAATGTATTATTTCCATGTTAAAATTTTAGCTTTAAAGAATCAATCCCCCGGTTTTAAGAATCAGCTTACACTCTTCGTTTTCTTTTCATTTTTCCAAAAAAGCAAATTAAACCCTCAAAAGGCACGAAGTTCTTTCTTTATATTTTTTAAAGAAAGAGTGATAAGATGGGATGGAATACAGTCGTAAAATACGTTCCTTTCTTTGTTAGACATAACATAATAGTTTCCCCTTAAGCGCTTTAGCACATCACTGTCCTATTAGCTTGACCCGTGGGCATCTTTACCCGTCCGGGACTGTTTTCACTTTTCTACACTGACAAACAAAAATAGGGACTCTTTTTTTCTCACCTATCACATCCTGGTTAAGTCTTCCTGGACCCTGAAATACATAAATCTTCGGCGAAGTGTCCACTATGACTTAGGCAAACGTAACATTAGTAGATTCAGCACGTTATCAAACCGTGAAACGTAAGCTAGAATGTGAATCTTTGTCTGAGACTATTGGTATTGAAAGAGGTATAAGCAGCCTCATGAAAACTCCAATACGTCAATCTGCCATAGAAAACTTTTACTTGCTCCCTTCCTGTAGTTGAAGTGTTAAAACTGTTAAGCAGGTATGTTGTAACAAATACTGGATTCTTTTCTTCTCTTACTATAATTATGTGTATCTACTTATAAGTCTAAAAATTAAGATGCATTTTTAAAATTATAAAAAATAATTTTAATAAAAGATAACGTAAATTAAAGAATATTTTATGGTAAATTATCCCATATATGTATATATAGGTGTGTGTGTGCCTGTCCAAAAACCTAAATTTTGGCTATAAGAATCAACCGCTTATAAGAATCAAAAACAGTAATAGCAAACGTGATTCTTATAAGCGGAAATCACTGTATATATATATATATATATATATATATATATATATATATATATTTATAATGAACCTGTGGAGAACTTCTAATAATGTATACCTATGCTATCACTGTGGACGTCCAGAACACGCGGGAAAGACGACGGGTATTTGCAAATGCATCCAACCCCCGACAGAACATGGATCCTACAAGATATGGAGCCTTTTCTCAACGTGATATGGACCATTACTCTTTATATAGCTCAGACGACAATCATGTGCACCCCACATCTTCCAGTTTTAGAAGCAGTTCATCCTACCCTTGCCACTCCTTCAACCGCCAACAGTCACAGTCTCCCGTACGCCAATCTAGCGAATCGCCACACCGACTCAAGGAGGAAAACTATCTCCAGCGACCTGTGCAGGATGTGAGGCCGCAGATGAAGAAAATCCTTTGACGTATACTACCACTAAGTAAAAGAGGAACACCACCTATGTGGCAGTAAATGGGCAACGGGTGCAAGCCCTCGTTGATTCAGTTGCTGATTATTCTGTCATATATGAAGAATTATGCAGAAAATAGAATGCACCTATGTTTACTGGGAGAGGACCGATATTGAGAACTGAATGCGGAAAACCCGCAGTTGCCTCAGGATGCTTTGTATTAAGAATCAACTTCAATGAGACTGTGAAACCGTTTGAATTTCTTGTTTTCCCGTAGTGTAGCCACCAGATTATTCTTGGATGGGACTTTTTTCGCGCCATTGATGCCATCATAGATTGAGGAAACGAAAAGCTTCAACTTTCCGAAATCCTCCCAGAAAACGTTGAGTCAGGTAATTCAAATTGCTCCTTGGTTTGCCACGAAAGATTACGTAATAGTCAGCACGGCAAATATGTGCTGTAAATCCAGTGATTCTGGAAGCAGATAAAGGTCGGATTATTGGCAACAAACTCCTAATCTGTCAAAGAGAGCTATCTATACCAGCTTCAATCATTAAAGTTGAGAATGGCTGCTGTAATCTATGCGTAACGAATTTCTCTCGGCGAACTCAGCTAATACTAAAAGGGATGACTATAGCCAGCTTAGGCACCATAGCCGACGACGTCATTTGTTCTCTGAAGGATACAGATCGAGAAGGTTCCAGGGAACACAAGTCCAGAGAAAGATTAACTCGGGACAAATAAAAAGAAATTATAGATACTGAGTTGACTTATGTTGAAGAAGGCGAGTTATTAAATCTTCTGGAAGAATGTAGTGACAATTTCGATGTAAATAGAGCATCGAGGAAGCCCATATGCAATACTGTGAAGGACAAAATCTACACAGGGAACAGAGCTCCAATCAATCAAAGGCCTTATCGTATTTCAGCCACTGAGAGACGTGCGATTGAAGACAATGTACAGCGGATGCTAAAGGAAGATTTGATGATACACCCATCAAACAGTACTTGGTCGTCTTCAGTCGTGCTTGTGAAAAAGAAGAATGGTCAGTGGTGTTTTGCGTGGATTACAGAAAATTGAATAAGGTCACTAAGAAGGACAACTACCCGCTACCACTCATCGATGGCGCATTGGACTATTTAGCAGGTGCGAAAATTTTCTCAATGATTGATTTGAAATCGGTCTACTGGCAAATAGAGGTTGCTGAGAAAGACAGACAAAAGACAGCCTTCGTAACATCAGATGATTTTTATGAATTTAAAGTCATGCCGTTCGGATTATGCAACACTCCAGCTACCTTTGAACGGATGATGGACACGGCACTGCGGGGTCAAGTGGAATATCTGTCTTTGCTGTCTAAATGATATAATTGTCTATGCGTCGAATTTCCCAGAAAACCAAGTACGCTTACGAAAATATTTAAAAGGCAGACAAGAGGCAGGACTGACGCTTAATTTTAACAAATGCTCATTCGGCAGGAATAAACTGACGATATTGGGACACCTGGTTGATCAACATAAGATATATCCTGATCCGCAAAAGATAAATGCTGTAGTAAATTTGCCTGTTCCGGAAAATATCACCGATGTCCGAAGTTTCCTGGGCTTGTGCTCGTATTGCCGAGGATTTAATAGGCACTTCGCCGATACTGCTAAGCCCCTAGATGAATTATTTAAGAAAGATACAAAATGTTCTTGGAGCACCGCACAAAAGCAATCTTTTTCATCGCTCAAAAAATTACTGACTAGTGACTCTGTTTTGGGACATTTCCCCCCAAACTCGGTAACGAAAATACATGCAAACGATAGCGGCTATGGCCTCAGTGCCCTACTAGTAAAGGTCCAAAATGGTAAGGAAAGACCAATAGCCTGTGCTTCCAGGTCCCTGTCACCAAGTGAAATAAACTACTCCACGACCGAAAAAGAGTCTTGCTGTCATCTGGGCGATTAGTAAATTCAGACCTTATCTGTTTGGAAAACCCTTCACAATAGTAACCGATCTCTTTGTGCTGGCTGGCCAACATCAAGTATCCGTCTGAGAGACTTGCACGATAGGATTTGAGGCTGCAAGAGTACGACGTAGACATCGTGCACAAGAGTGGTCGGAAACACTCCTATTCTGATTGCCTGTCAAGAAATCCTCGTTTCGAAGCAGTAGCCGAGAACGGTGATGAAATCCCCTTCTTTGCGTACATCACAGATTACAGAAAAGAACAACTAAAAGATTATCAGTTGAAGTCCATAATTGAAACTCTGAAGAGGAATGATGAATTCCAAAATTTTGGAATGAGAAACGGCGTGGTATACAAGAAAAATTATGATCCAATTGGACGACAGATGTTCTGGGCGATACCGGAACAACTCTGCCGTGATGTCTTAGAGAGCCTCCACGACGCTACAAGTGCCGGTCATCTCATTTGCCAAGATGTACGACCGAATAAGGGGAAAATACTACTGGCCAGGACTATATGTGAGCACGCGTAGATATGTATCTCATTGTCGAGAATGCCAAAGACGAAAATCTCCACCTCCACTTTCCAAATATCAACTTCCACCAGGACAACTTCATCCAATAAGACCCCTGATGAACCATTTGCCAATCTTGGAATAGATCTCCTCGGACTCTTTCCGTTCCAGTTATTCGAAATGGGAACAAGTGGATCATTGTTTGCAACAATTACCTGCCGAGATTCACAGTTACAAAAGCATTACCAACAGCGGAGGCCACAGAAATCGCTAACTTTATAGTCGAAGAAATCATACTAAAGCAAAGAGCTCCCAGAGAAATCATAAGTCGGGGACGCTCCTTCTTATCCAATCTTTTTAAAGACATCAATCAATTATGCTAGACTCTCATCTTATGGTGACCGCCTACCATCCACAAACCAATGGTCTCACAGAAAGGTTTAACAAAACATTGGCAGGCATGCTGTCCATGTACGTAGACGTTGAGCATAGAAATTGAGATACCATCCTACCCTTTCTGACTTTCGTTCTCCATTCAGCAAAACAAGACACCACCGGATTTAGCTCATTCTTTCTCGTCCATGGTAGAGATGTCAGACTCCTATTGACTTAATTTTTCCACACAAGACGGAGAATCAGGACGATAGCCATGCACAACAATTGATCACCAGAGCTGAGGAAGCTAGACAGCTTGCAAAAACTATATCCTCGACGTGAAGCAACTGACAAACGACGATAGGACAAGAGGCATCGACCAGTCAGCTACAATGTAGGATACTTAGTATGGGTCTTCCGATGCGAAAAGTTGGACGGTCTGAAAAGCTGTTAAGACGTTATTTCGGACCATATCGAATAACACGATGCCTATCTGGTGTAACCTACGAAGTGGAAAGTGTGGAAGGGGATAGAAGACGGCGAGATCCTAAAGACATAGTCCAGGTCCTGAGATTAAAACCTTACTTTGATCCAAAGGAACAATTAGATGATAAGGGTGCACACGGCACTTCCAGGATACCTGTTACTAGGAGCCAAACCAAATTGCTGCGGGACGCTGGTCTCTCTTAACGAGGGGGAAATGTAGCGAAACTGCTGCATAGCTTTCGTGGCACAGGGGTAAGGTGTCACGCTGTGGTGATAAAGGTGATGAGTTTGAACACCGCTGGATGGAAGTTGCTTAAAATTGCTTTTCTTTAAATTTCCCTTGTAATCGTTTCTCTTTTTATCCAGAATCTTCTAATATTCTAATTTATTTTATGCTAATTCTAGTTGCTACTGTTCTAGAAATTTCCGTCACTGTATATATGTTGAGCTAGAGCTCAGTTCAGTCGAATAAAGATGTCTAGTGCACATCGGTTGTCTTTGATTTCTGGTGATAAACATACAAACCAATTGAATCTACGTGACGTATATATATATATATATATATATATATATATATATATATATATATATATATATATATATATATATATACCCTAATGCCACAGAAATTTAGAATTCATCTCTTTTGATTAGGGATTCATACCATAATTTAGAAAGGGATACAGCTTAAGCAATATATAAGAAGAAACCTTGCAAATGTAAATATTGAGGTACGTATTGTCATTAACTAAAACGAATTTCATAAATAAAATTAAAGTACATTTTTTAAAAAAATATATTAATTAATTCGCCCGAAATCCGTGCTTGACGTTTTCGTTGCGATATTTGAAATCAAATCAAACTGCTTTATTAAAGACATCACGTATTCACTTAATAAAACTTAATAATAAATTTTGTTTTCCCTGTCTTATAAAAACTAAAATAAAACCCAAAATACCGAATTAAAAGATTTTATTCTTTATATCAAATATATTTGCATTTGGAAATAATTATTGAAGTTATATTTCTCGAGTAATTAAAGCATAACGTACATAAATTATTAATAAAAACAGTTTTTAAATGTCTGTTTAATATATATATATATATATATATATATATATATATATATATATATATATATATATATATATACATATATATATAAATACTGTATTTAATAATGTTGCTAGTCAGAGCCCTAATTGATTTAGGAATAAAACATTGAATTATTTTTCGCACTTTGAAATGCTTTGTTTGAAAATGAACCAAATGTTTTGACAAAACAAAGGAAACACATCTAGGAATTTCCTGCGTTGCCTTGTTAATACAATTTATTAATTTTCAAAACATTACGGAAAAATAGATTTGTAGTAGAAAATAAATTTATTTCCTGAGAATTTAATTTGAATTTAATAAGGTTCGTGCAATGTGTTAACTAAATACCTTAGCATTAAGAGGTTTATTTAAATTTATGTTATTCATAGCTTATGATGTTGATTTAATTGCACCAAAATACTGTTGCAATGGATTTAAATAATTATTTAACAATGTAAGATTGTATGATTATGGTCGAAAAATATATATACCTAGGAAAAAGAATGGAACAATTTTTAAGTGACGACAATAATATATATATATATATATATATATATATATATATATATATATATATGTACTGTCGAAATGGGAACAGTACTTTAGTTTGTGCTGAAGACTGAAGCTGTACCTTAGTTTGTAGAGATAAAATAGGAACGGCATCCATTCTCTAATGAAGGAAATAATGTCTATCTCTATATTGTAGAATTACACCTTAGTTAGTGGTAGGAAAAGGAAGCGGCACGGCACTGAGTCTATCTCGATGAAGAGTATGGCCGAAAGTATATGTCGAAGAAGAAACCGATGAACCCAGTCAAGAAAGTTCATGGAGCTAGGAACAAGCAGAAATTACTTCGATGATGATAACCGCTTTTCAATACAACGTGATGTGGGATTTAGAAGCCTAACTAGCTTCAGTAGATATGTTGGCCGGTAACGTAGTTGTATAGTGGGATTAGCATGATGTGACCACAATACCCTCAGGCGGCGCCATCGTCTTCTGCAATCCGGGAACCAAATTCACACGCAAAAAAAATGGAAGCGAGCCAATTATTAGGTCGACAGTTATTTATTGAAGTTCACTTCGGAAGCCTTAATCGGTTCTTGAATACATAAAAAATATATACAGAGTGAAAGATGAGCTCAGTTCAACTTGAGCTTAACGAAATAGAATGACCGTTCATGTCTAAACTACAGCAAAATGGTATGATAAAAATAGCCCCCCGATACAGTCGAGGCCAGGGCCAAGAACTGAAGGGGTGCTTAAACGTATACAAATTTAAAGACGAACTTCTCTCTTAGGAAAATATGGCTCACTCTAAACTTTTTTCACCGAGGAAGCAGGAGAAGACAGGGGAGAAGGGTAACCGGAACACTAGAAAAAATCACCAAGCCACGCAAACGTAGGAAAAAGTAGCAGAGAGACAGCGTACAGGATCGGCGGAGTTTTTTTGCTCCTACCGTACGATTAGCCGGTAGAACAGGGTAGAGCAATTTATCGCCAAAAACGGACCAATACTAACACCAACGGTGGAGAGCGCGAATGGAGCAAACACCCTATTGGTCAAGCATTCAAGTGACGTAGGAGGCGCAATTTTTAATTGGAAGAGAGAAGGAGAGAACTGGAACGCGTCCTCTCCTACCCACGTGGTTAGATTCCCACGGCTAGCAAGTGCCCGGAAGCTTTCTAACAGATGGATAAGACTGTCGGTGTTTAACAAGGTGACAGTCGATCGGCAAATTTAAATTGATGAATGGCTTTAAATTAACGGCGGCTTTAAATAGCAATTCTGCCGGAAGTCTTAAATATCCGCTCTTTTTAGACACCTAGCCGATACATAAAAGGAATCCAATTCTAAAGATCCACAGGGCAATTTCAAAAGAGACGGACTGATTTTAATGGGCTATTTTCCCAGATGTGGCGATTGTAAATAGTGTTCCCAGAACACAAAAATAGCTTAAGCTTAAAGATAACCAGCGAGATTCCCACACTTTGGGGGGACCAACACCAAAATTAAACTGTGCTATTTTTCAAACACTTTTACCAAGTTAAAGTAAGCAAGTGACTATTAGTAAAACTAGAAAATTGAGGTATTTAATTAATTTAACTAAGATTTAACGTTAATTTAGTAACCTAAAAGGAATATAACGAAATTCTTCGTTATAATATATATATATATATATATATATATATATATATTAGGGCGGAGCGTAAAAAAAAAGTTTTCGATTTTGTTTTTGCCCTAGTGCGGAAAAGTTGGGTACTGGTGGGTAGGTCACGTATGCAAAGTTTTGGGAAAAACAAAAAATATCTTCCGTCTCCATTTCGGCCTTGATTTTTAGCAGATTTTTACCATACAGCTAAAAATGTGTATTTCCATTGTTTTGTATGCAACTTTTCGCTTTTTCTGAAATAAATTCAGAAAACCCCAGAACTCACCATGGGGAGGTGGCTGCATTGCGATTTCCACCCGTGCCCACTTATCCACCCAACCGTATCGGCACATAACTCCTTTGCCCCTGCAGTTATTCCAGTTTTACTCGGTACTCGCATTTGATTCAAAATGATAGCATAGCTTTTCTCGACTCTGTTCGGGTTCTAACTTAACCGTCACACTTATATTCTCCACACACAGCCGCAGAAACCTCTGTTACTAGTTTCACGAAACGTTCAACACTTTGTGTGTGGCAAGGAAATTTTAGACTTCCAAGGTGTTGAGCTACAGACTATCCACTGGAAATCAAATTTCTCAAATCATCTTCTTTCAAGTAAGATGTTATTGGGGGTTCCGTCAAATTACATTTCTGCCAATCAATAAGGTCTATATATGAAACTGCCTCGAAGTTGAGTGACGAAATGTTGTAGTGTCTGATTCCTTTCTTTTATTTTCTTGCTCAGAAAATCCTTCGTAGTCCAAGTTCTCGAATGGACTGTCTGTCGTTTGTGGCCATTGACAAGATTATTGCTTCCGGGTGGCCAAAATAGCCATTTCTCTGGATAATGGGATCGACCACAGTCTTTAAATCGTTTTTAAGATAGCGTGAGACGTTTATTGTCTTCCACAAATTTCGTGGACCATACGTGCAATATGGATTTAATTTTACTGTAAACCACATAGGTGGGTACACTTTCATGATGAACTCTGCCAGAGTTTGAAGTCGGTTTGAAGGCTCTGCCGAGCTAATGTATAAACGCTTTATTCGATTTGCAGTTGTTAGCCAACGTGCATGAGACATTTTCCCAGGGTGCTTTTGTGACAAACTTGATGAGCAATTTCTATTTGTGACAGCTTGACAAATATCCCAAAGCTATCGCTTGTGTGTGCTAAGATCCTTTATGTCGATTTTCGGAAATTCGCTCGAAATGTCTACAAATCTCACAACTGGGAGGTTTTTACAATTTGCCAATGCTTTCCCAGTAGGACCAGAAAATGCATTAGGGCTACTCGTTCCACCATCCAAATGCTGCACTAAATGTTGGAGCTCATTTGCGTGTAACGCGTGACAGATATACGTGGTAGATATGCGTGACAGATAAACCAGTGCAAGGGTTTCCCAATGGCTTCCCCAGAAAGGTGAATCACGCCGATTTTATAGCCAGCATTAACGACTGTTCCATCGCACCCTATTGCTACTAGTTGATAAATGTCAATATTCTTATTTTACATGCATTGAAGCATCATTTGAGAAATACTCAAAGCTGATGATGAGGTTAGTGCTATGTGTCCATGGTACTTGCTTCCAGGTTCCTTAATCATTGAAACGTTTTCTTCCAGGAATGTTTTCTGGTACATCTTTCCCCCTACGCTCTCTTGCATTAGAGTTTTGTCCTTCCTTCCGTCAAAATAAAGTTCCTTCAGTGGTTTCAGCTGTCTTTTATTTCCGTGCTGATATTCTTTCCGAATTTTTTCCCTCTCTCTTCTTATTTTATGTCTATCAATTACATTTAAAGTGTGTGTTTCGGTAATCATCCCCAAATCTTCCAAAACAGCGCTTGCAATGATGGCTCCAGTCCGATCTGAAACTCCGGTTCTGTCACAAGCTATAGCTACTGCTGGGTATCCGCTTGATCGTAACTTCATTTTCCCTTCAGATTGGGTCATCCTGGATTTGGATGGGGAAGGCTTCGCTATCGGAGTTATGTGAATCCACGTCAGAATCTAGATCAGGAAGTATGAGCCTACATGGAGTAACAGATGGCGAAACATTTATTTTAAGACATTTATTTTAAGACTGCTTCTGGCTCTTTCTGCTTCCTATCGGCTCGTTTCATCAGCTTTCAGTTTAAGTCAACTGCGCCTATGGGCATTTGCCTAAGTACCCGTTGGTCTAAAAGTTCTATTCATTTCAGGAATCCTTTTATGATTTGGGCAAGAACATTTGTTAAAAGAAACACACTTACATGAAGAAATGTCGAACAATTTCCGCGAGTCTTTTACGAAGGTTTTAAGCTTCGTTTCTAAAGTTGTTGTCGACAATGTTTTCATGTTTCAATGTTTCAAATATTTCTTTACCTTTCTGCACGCAGTGTGTCAGCTGTTGCCTTTCTGTATTAAGTTTCGAATTACCTCTGTATTTTATTTAAGAACAAAATGACGAGTTGCATACAAAACAATGGAAATACACATTTTTAACTATATGGTAAAAATCTGCTAAAAATCACGGCCGAAATGGAGACGGAAGATATTTTTTGTTTTTCCCAAAACTTTGCATACGTGACCTACCCACCAGTACCCAACTTTTCCGCATTAGGGCAAAACCGAAATCGAAAACTTTTTTTTTCACGCTCCGCCCTATTATATATATATATATATATATATATATATATATATATATATATATATATATATATATATATATATATATATATTCATTCATATTAATATTTATATGTAGTGTGCGGGATTTAGTTCATGAATATCGTTGATACATTGGAGTTGGTTCGCTTTTAATCTAATTTTTTCTTAAATGTTACCTAATATAATTTAAAAGTTTATTTTCTAATATGATTTCATGTTTGTCTTAAGTATTTCCTTTTGTTTTGAAAGAGATATTGGTTTATTTTTGAGTTTTTTATATTGAATTATACTTCAATTCTGCTTAGAAAATTAATATTCCTTCTATTCGCGTTAGAATTTTCAACGCACACAACTTTTATATGTGGTTTGATTAAGTCTAATTATTTGCTGTTCTTATAGTAACTAAAATTAGTACATAGGAATAGCTCTTGAATGAATAAGCAAAATTCATGCTATTTCACATTATATTTAACTGAGGTATACTTGAGTTTAACTTCTATAACTCATGTTTTTAAGTAACCAAAGTTATTGTGCTTGAGCCTTGTCCACCTATTACTCTTCCGGTATTTACACTTGCCCCTTTTGCTGATCTTGCATTCCAATTTTGATATTTTATTAATGAGTGCATTATTATTGAAATTTTTAAAATTCCAATTTAAATTCTCGGAATTATTCTTTTTTTTTCATTTGATCTAAAATCGAATTGTAATTTACGGTGGTAAGATTGATCATGCAAATGCTTTACTGATTGTAATTATCAGTTATTTCCAATTTAATTTCCTTTTTTTATTATCCCCTTAAATCCCTGCATCTTTAAAATTAATTTATCTCAGATGATTTACTGTCTTCAGTCTGTCGTTATAACGATAATTTTTCCCCTTATGATTTATCTTCCTGTATAAATTTAGCTTTCTCACTTTTTTGCTAGATAATTTTTCGCATTTCATAAATTACACCCCTCCTCAAAAATTTTTGTTTCTTTTTCATTTACTTTCTTCTAATAATCCAGCCTTTTAGGTTTTAAGTTTGTTTCATATTCTCTGCGTACAATCCTATATGTATTTCTATCACTAAGCCCTTTAGTTTAAAGTTTGCTATAGAAATCTCTCATTCTACCTGTTCTGATATCTCTGGATATTAACCCGACATGATCCTTGTCTAAATTCCCTGTATTGGCTAAATCTTCCGTTATAATACCTGTTCATTTCCTGCGTTTGTTTGGGGGAAAACCATTTATCCGTGCATTAAACCAAAAGTCATTTATTTTATGACCGAGTAATAGGGAAGTTTCTAATCTAAAATTATTTTTACCATATTTAATCTTTCTCATTTTATTTAGACGTTTCATCTAAAATCTTGATACACAATTATTTATTTTTTAGATGAGGAAACTCTATGTCTTTTTTTACTGTTTACACATTCGCTTTGTTGTGATATTAATTGTACCCTCATATATTTTCTCATAGTATAATTTCTAATTCATTTGTTCTATCAACTACCTACCCCACCCTATTACATTTTCCTTTCTCGGTCTAGATTTCAAATCATTCCACACTGTCTGTAACAATTTTTTTCGCACGATTTTTCTAAGCAATTCCCTAACTTCACGTGATTCATAATCGTTACTTATCAAATCATTCGTGTTTTCTTAAACAACTTGGTCTAGTTCTGCATCCGGCATGCTTGGCTAATGTTGAATGTTTTATTGCCTTTAAAAGTACGTTTTGCCTGCTTAAACCCATCATAAAATTTTTTTTAGAAGATTAGGTTAAATTGTTAAAATCATTCTTGATTCTTATTTTATTCTTATTCTTTAGTAAATAATCTAATGCCATTTTTGGCATGTTTTGCAAAAATTGTTCTTCTGATCTTCCCACCATCCCTTTATTGATTACAGTTTTAAAAATTTTACTTATTCTTTCGTGTTTGTAATTTAATCGAGAGTAAACAGTAATTGAATTATGTTAGTATCCCTGTAGGGGCTCTTTTTAGAAATTCTATTGGTCACACGTACTTGCCAGTTTTCTAGGTAATGTATAAATGCATTGGAATAGACAATACAGATTTGACGATTAAAAAGTCAGTACTTCAGAAAAGAACAAATTGTACAAAGAATAAATTGCACTTTTTAAAAAAAATTATAAAAATAGTATTTAAAAAAACGTTCAGATTAATCTCATAAGATTTATTTTTTTGTATTCTCATATATATAAGACTAACTGGTGGTAAGACATTTGGCCTAGCGTTCCACATTCCTTGTATGCACTAACTTATGTGTTGAAATATTTAGATGGTTGTTTAAAAGGAAATAATAATTGTATATTGGGTATATTTTAACTGAAATATTCTGATAATAAAATAAAGTCTAACCCATGTTTATTTTAAATAAGGCATCGATATTAGCCATTTGTATAGATGTATCAATATTAACAATGATATATGTATTCAGCAAAATTGGCTCTTTATAAAAAAAATTATTATTTTTTTTCTATTTAGAAATGTTATTAACAAATGTCAGACAAATTATTAATATTTTGGATGGGCTCAATAGAAAAAAATCCTGAAAATTTTTTTTATGAAAATAGGCCATGTATTGCAAATTGATTTACATATTTTAAATATCTCATTCGTTTCTGACAGTTTATAAATTATCTCTGATATGTCAAAGAGAATGAATGATACGGTGAGACTATCCCCTTACAATCCATAACGACAAAATTTTACCTATTTAGGGTTACCAAAAAATGTCTCACCCTTTCGTGTAATTTTGTATATTCAAACCTGAGACATCGTTGATTTATGATCATTTTTTTATTCGATAATAATTATAAAATTCTTTACAAATAAAACTTCCTTGTTATTTTTATTTTATCTTATAATGATATATCTATTTCCCAAATATCCTTTCCAATTAGAAAATTTTCCATTCTCTTTGTTCTTTTAAACTTATACACATTTCACAGAAGACTTATTGGAGCATGTATGTTCTATGCCAATTGATACTGACAAAGACTTCAGTTTATTTTGTTTTTATGAGAGGAATTCGAGAATTCTCCAGCAACCAATTGTAACTACATTTTTTCTGTTTTTGAATCTATAAATAAAATAATACACGATTTGGATATAAATTTATTTCTTCTCTGGTACCATGTTGCCGATTAATACTGTAGAGCTCTGCTTATTTGAGGACATTTAGTAAAGATTAAATAATCTGAGTTGTGCCATCCAAGACATAAAAGGAGTGGAAAGCATGAAATGTTATTGGTCAAACCAGATGCCCCAAAGATAAATTTTAAAAACGTTCACATACCAAAATTTGAATAGCTCCTTAACGGAAAAATAAAGAATATCATTGCGGTTCTTAAAAAGCTTCTGGGGTCAAAGCATTTTTTCCTATGTTTAGCAGCAAGTACTTTGTCCTGAGGACATTACCCCAACAAAACCTCGAATTTGCTTACTACCTTACTATGTGAGCGGCTTAAAGATGAACCATTATTGCTCTCTATGGGTGGAATGAGTGCAAAACATTATCTTATCTAATGGTAACACGAAGGGATGGTTACAAAGTCTCAGTAAAGAGCGAGAACGAAATGGATTGGACATATCTAGATCACACAGTCTTGCAAGAACATCACGTGATGTTTGTAATCACCGCTGTAGTAAGTTAGATTGAAGATGGACAGAGGGGGAATAATTTTTTGAGTAAGTTTTAAAACAGTTTATCATGTTTTGAAAAGCATTTTAGGCTATCGCAAAATTTTAACCTGATAATTGCTACATCGCCTTACTGAATTTTAGATATGGCACCGCTTGGTCCTTGCTAGGGATCGTTTGTAATGTTACTACAGATATTCGAAATTATGGTTGCTGGCACGGGACGTGCGACTATAATAATTTCTGCAACATTGAATGAAAAAGTGAAAGGAAAGGAATTTCACGTAACATTTTTCAGATCTTAACATCCCTAAAAATAGATCTCATGGGGGTACCTATTTTCCAGGTGAATGACGGATGGTGATACTTATGGGAAATTACTGTTTTTAAAGGATGAAAACTAAATTCAGGCATATCATTAAATTGGCTAGGATTTATCTATATCGTGTCCTTTTGCATAAGATATGCTGTTGTTGTTGTTGTTGTGGCTTATGAACCTAGACTGACAGTATATCACGTTAAGTCCATATAGGCTAATGGGCAAATTGGTGCGGCTCCAGTTTTGAATAGCACCACAAGGGTCGGAATCCGACTTGGCTAAATGAACGCTCCAGTAATTTTGAACCGAGAGAAAATTACGGGGAAAAAAAGGCAAAATTACTCCTTTCAACAAATATTGGGATATTTTTATAGTTCAACCAACTTACCTGAGTATTCATTAATCCACTAAAAAAACTTTTAAAAAGTAAAAAAACGCCAAGCTTCAAAATAAAAGTTAAGACTAAAAAATGGCGTGATATCAAATATCCAAGCTTATTAAGTTCGAGTACTTAATTTCCTAATCACGAATTTTTCACATCTAAGTTAAGTGGTTAAGCATGACTTGTTGATAGAAACCCTTCTTCCCTAGACCAAACTCATCATAACCTGTTTCTGAAAATTCTTTAGTGGATATCAGTTATTTTTTTGAAATAGGTAAATAACCATTCACAAACTGGGATTTTTTGTAGGCAAACAATTGCTTGATACCTGGAGTCTCATCATCAGTTACAAATGTGTCACTTTGTGAACTTAATTGGAGAACTTTTTTATTTTTTAGAATCTCTGTAATAGGCTCGGTTGTTTTTTCATTTTAATTGTAATTCGGATGGCACCTTTCTATTCTAGTCAATCATTATAAACAGAATGGGAAATATCGTACTAAACACTATTTATACATCACTAGCTGAATGCCCGGCGTTGCCCGGGTATTTATTTTCTCAATTTTTTTATTGCACAGGAAAAGGAATGGATTTTACATATAGTATAAAATTTAAGTAATTTAATTTACAGGTATTTAAAAGTAAATACAGTATACAAATGATAAAGTAAAATTACAAATTCACTCTATTATTAATTTAACTCAAAACGTGATTATAAACAACATTTTTAATTTCCTATATTCCCCTCAGTGACTACGAAATTATGGATTCGACACTACTCTCGATCATTTTGGACATTTTATATTCACTCTTTCTACCCCCGCCTCCCCCCCCCAATACTGAGGAGGGCTGAACTCTCACATAAACGGCATCGGAAGTGTCACTATTCATCTCAGCGACCCCGAGAAACTACGTATTCGACACTACTCTCGATCATTTTGAGCACTTTATACTCACCCTTTCTTCCCCCCATCTCCCCCACCAATGCTGAGGAGGGGCTGATCTTACACTTAAGCGGCGTCGGAAGTATCACTATTAATGTCAGCGACACCGAAAACTATGCATTCGACAATAATATTAGGCGTTTCCGATTATTTTTATATGTGCCCCATGCCCCCAGGGGTGCTAGGGATGTCTCCCCCCCCAGTGTTTCCCGCGGGAGTGAGAACAACATCTGTACAAAATTTCATCTCAATCGGATGGACCGTTCGGGAACGCATAAAGGACGCACACACAAACATTCTCTTTTATATATATATACTAGCTGTTTACCCGGCTTTGCTCAGGTATTTATTTATCTCAATTTTTTTAGTACACAGGATAAGGAATGAATTCTACCTATAGTGTAAAATCTAAGTAATTTTATTTGCGGGTATTTAAAAGTATATGTAAAGTATACAAATGATAAAATAAAATTACAAATTCACTCTATTATTTAACTCAAAATTTCATTATAAACAAGTTTCCTATATTCATCTCAGTGACTCCGAAAACAATGGATTTGACACTACTCTCGGACATTTTGGACATTTCATTTTCCCCCCTTTCCCCTTCTTACCCAATGCTGATGGGGGGGGCTGAACTTGCATTTAAACGGCATCCGTTGTGTCACTATTCGTCTTAGTTACCCCGAAAACTGTGGATTCGACACTATTCTCGGTCATTTTGGACATTTTATCTTCTCCCCTTCCTCGCCTCCCCTCCAATGTTGATGGGGAGGGGGGGAGGTTGTTGAACTCTCACTTAAACGGCAATGGGATTACCACTGTTCCTCTCAGCGACCCCAAAAACTATGGATTCGACACTACTCTCGGTCATTTTGGAGATTTTATATCCCCCCCTACTTCCCCCTCACCACCTATGGTAATGGGGGGGGGGGCTGAACTTGCACTTGAACGACACCAGGAGTGTCACTATTAATCTCAGCGGCCCCGAAAACTATGGATTCGACATTACTATCAGTCATTTAGGAGATTTTATATTCCCCCTTATTCCTCCCTCGTCCCTCCCTATGCTAATGGGGGAGGGCTGAACTTGCATTTAAACGACATCGGGAGTGTCACTATTAATCTTAGCGAGCCCGAAAACTATGGATTCCACAGTGATATCAGTCGTTTTCAATTATTTTTATATGTGCCCCCCCCCCCTAAGGTGCTAGGGGTGTCTTATTGTGAATCTAAACCATTCTCGAATCATCTTAATCGGACACACAAAATTTCAGAAAAATCAGTCCAGCCGTTTAAGAGTTCAGTGACATACACGCGGACAGAAGAAATATATATATAAAGAGGAATCATTTGCTATATGTATATTTTGTATACGTATATGCATATTTTATTGAGAAATTAATATTTCTCTAATTTGCAAACCCATGTGGTGTGAGCAAAAAGTGAAATATGAATAATAATTAATCCTTATTATTTGAATTCAATTCTCAGTATTTTCTATAGACATTTAAAACAAACAAACAAATACAGACACACATATGCAAAATAATTAAAAATTCTCCAGAAGAAAAAGAAGTCTTTTGCGGGAATCGAACTCACTCCCACGGCGTGAAAAGACAATGTCTTGACCTCTAAGCCACTGGGTGATACTCGTAATTCTTCTATGATTGAACAGTTGGGAAAGTAGCGGTGTTGTTGAGAAATGGTTGCCATTTTGGTGTACTATCGCCCTGAGATGCTAATTTTACAGTTTTGTGCTAATTAAACATAGAAATATTTACTTTTTTTAACTGAAATATATAAAAGATTTTAAGTTAGCGAATAACTTATCGAAAAAACCAAGCCTCACTCGAATCTGTTGAATATTAAACTCGAATCTGTTGAATATTACACTGCTGGCCACCCATTAGATCTTCTTGAAATGTTGACGAAATAATTCTTGGTACCAACTCGATTCAAGCAAAATCCCTAATTTTACGAAAAATTAAAAATTCCGTATCTCGGTTAATTTTTAGCTTTGAAAGTCCATTTGTATCTCAATTTAAAGTACTAGCTGATAAGATTCTTCTGCTTTTTGTTTTAATTTTGTACCATGCTTGGTTCATTCAGAATTTTATAACTTACGCAAACTGCTTTAACATAGCGAGAATACGAGCAAGCGGTGCGCAGTATATAAGCAGTAAGCGGTCTGACGAAATTTTGTACTTGGTGCTTTTATTCATTTGGGTTCTATTTTGTTTTTTTAGCTTGGCGTTGCAAGTCGACCGCCCTGCTTGATTAGCACAATATAAATGCTTCAGATTATGTGCGTGGAGCTACACTGCTGGCCACCCAAATTGCAACACCAAGAAAGACAAGAGATATCACAACAAAATTTATTTTGTAGATAACATGTTGACCAAGTATCAAATGATTAAATTTATAGATTTCTGTGAAGTGTGGTTCCTGCCAAAATCAGTAGCCAGAGTAGCCGCCATTGTTGGAGATCACCGCTGCCATACGCCTCGGCATTGATTCAAAGAGACTTTGTATGAGTTATTGGGGTACAGCAGACCAAGCAGCTTCCACACGTTGCCAAAGTTGATCTTGTGTGGCAGCTGGGAATGGAATCTGGGTCAATCGTAGAGCAACCATGGACCACCTGATTTCTATCGGTGAAAGATCCGGAGAACGAGGCGGCCAGGGAAGCAATTCAATCTGGCGATTGACGAAGAACCGTTGGACAATGCGTGACACGTATGGTCGCGCATTATCCTGTTGAAATATGGCTGTGGGCAAGCAGCCATATTTCAACAGGATCCTTATTTCATCCTTCCTGAAGGTAAGGAAGGACAACTGGCTCCAACACCTCGGAGATGTAGCGCTGGCTGTTTAAAGTACCGGCAATGCGTACTAGAGGTGTGCGAGAGTGATATCCAATACCGCCCCATACCATAATACCCGGTGCAGGAACAGTGTGGCGGTGCATAACGCAGCTGTTCAGCATCCTCTCTTCACGGTGTCTCCAGACTCGAATGCGACCATCGTGCTGTTGCAGACAGAAGCGTGACTCGTCAGTGAAGACAATTTCATTCCATTCTGCCGTCCACATCCTTCTGTCATCGCACCATTGGCGGCGGAGACGTCTGTGGTTCTGCGTCAAGGGTAGACAAAGCAATGGACGTCTTGCGGACAGACCACTCTGCTGTAAACGGCGTCGAATGGTACGCGCAGACACTGGATGATGCGTTACAGACTGCATGTGCTGTGCTATGGTTCGTGATGTGACTGAGCGATCCGTCACTGCCATGCGCACAATTTGCCTGTCATCACGTGAAGTGGTGCGCTGAGGTGGATGCGATCGAACACGCCGGTCCGTCGTACCCTCCTGCATCCAACGATCACATATCAGCATTACAGTTGTTTGGTTTCGTCCAACACGACTACCGATTTCCCTGAAAGATAATCCACATTCTCGGTAGGCCACTATCCTTCCTCTGTCGAACTCGGATACTTGATCAAAAGATAATCGCTGTTTTCGACGAGGCATAATTGATCGTTTTTTTTTTAAAATCCACAAGAGAAACACAATTGCCGAACTTGAAATCGTCGAAATCACCAAGTCTTAAATAGCACTTCGAAGTGGCGCCACAGGTGCGCGTGATGTGTCTGCGCTGAAATTCTAATCATTTGCATATCTCACCTCCGCTAATGCATGTTGTAAATTTTATGTCATTTGCATGTATCCTTCAGGGTGTTGCATTTACAGTGGCCAGCAGTGTATTTTGTTTAGAGCAACTAGGTAAGTATATTTAACTGATACCGTTAACTATTTAACTGGTAAGTAACTGATTTTTTATTTGAATATAAGGTATTCCTCGAGGATAAAATAAAATGATCATATTAAACTTTTAGACGCTGCTGATGGGTCAAGTGACGAGACTGATACACTTGACCCAGAACCTCCAGAGATAAAATTTGAGAACTTTCAGGACATTGTAGCCTTGACAGACTTTTCATGCACCAACCCCCATTAATGTACATAGCGGTGGATTTATCAGCGGCAGCATCGAACCAGAGACGTTCAAATCCCTGGCTCACGGCCTTTGCCAACTGGGCCACCACGCCCCTCCCTAAGCTATTACTAATATATATATATATATATATATATATATATATGTGTGTGTGTGTACACTGCTGGCCACTGTAAATGCAACACCCTGAAGGAAACATGCAAATAACATGAAATTTACAACATGCATTAGCGGAGGTGAGATATGCAAATGAGTAGAATTTCTGAGCAGACGCACATCACGCGCGCCTGTGGCGCCACTTCAAAGCGCTATTTAAGGCTTGGAGATTTCGACGATTTCAAGTTCGGCAATTGTGTTTTTCTTGTGGTTTTTTCAAAAAAAACGATCAATTATGCCTCGTCGAAAACAGCGATCATCTTTTGATCAAGTGTCCGAGTTCGACAGAGGAAGGATAGTGGCCTACCGAGATTGTGGATTATCTTTCAGGGAAATCGGTCGTCGTGTTGGACGAAACCAAACAACTGTAATGCGGATATGTGATCGTTGGATGCAGGAGGGTACGACGGACCGGCGTGTTCGATCGCATCCACCTCAGCGCACCACTTCACGTGATGACAGGCAAATTGTGCGCATGGCAGTGACGGATAGCTCAGTCATATCACGAACCATAGCACAGCACATGCAGTCTGTAACGCATCATCCAGTGTCTGCACGTACCATTCGATGCCGTTTACAGCAGAGTGGTCTGTCCGCAAAACGTCCATTGCTTTGTCTACCCTTGACACAGAACCACAGACGTCTCCGCCGCCAATGGTGCGATGACAGAAGGATGTGGACGGTAGAATGGAATGAAATTGTCTTTACTGACCAGTCACTCTTCTGTCTGCAACACCACGATGGTTGCATTCGAGTCTGGAGACACCGTGAAGAGAGTATGCTGAACAGCTGCGTTATGCACCGCCACACTGGTCCTGCACCGGGTATTATGGTATGGGGTGATATTGGATATCACTATCGCACACCTCTAGTACGCATTGCCGGTACTTTAAACAGCCAGTGCTACATCTCCGAGGTGTTTTAGCCAGTTGTCCTTCCTTACCTTCAGGGCTTGCCCACAGCCATATTTCAACAGGATAATGCGCGACCACACGTGGCACGCATTGTCCAACGGTTCTTCGTCAATCGCCAGATTGAATTGCTTCCCTGGCCGCCTCGCTCTCCGGATCTTTCGCCGATAGAAAACATGTGGTCCATGGTTGCTCTACGATTGACCCAAATTCCATCCCCAGCTGCTACAGCAGATCAACTTTGGCAACGTGTGGAAGCTGCTTGGTCTGCTGTACCCCATGAACTCATCCAAAGTCCCTTTGAATCAATGCCGAGGCTTGTGGCAGCGGTGATCTCCAACAATGGCGGCTACTCTGGCTACTGATTTTAGCAGAAACCACACTTCACAGAAGTCTATAAATTTAATCATTTGATACTTGGTCAACATGTTATCTACAAAATAAATTTTGTTGTGATATCTCTTGTCTTTCTTGGTGTTGCAATGTGGGTGGCCAGCAGTGTATATATATATATATATATATATATATATATATATATATATATATATATATATATATATATATATACATACATACATACGTATAGTGTCTGAAGATTATTTTCTCGCTTGCTTCAGAAAATTTATAAATTATTATATGACATATAAACTTCTTTAGCGGTAAGTTGATGTGTTTGCCTTTCTTTGTGTAGATCTGCAATCGAAAACTTCTTGACTGGTCGAGTAATAGACCGGCATTTAGATGATCTTTCATTCGTTTGACCTAAGTTAAGTTAATAATTAGCAGGAATCTAACGCAAACAACTCCTCAAACACTCATCATTCTCGCGGATACTATAATATTCATTTTATCTTCATTAAGCTAATTTTGGGATAGTTTTATAATTCACCATCTTTCCTGGGTATTCATTTCCTGTGTATTCATTAATTCATTTTAACTGAATTTTTTTAATATAAGCTATTCCTCAAGATAGAATGATCATATTACATTTTTAAGTGCTCCAAACATGGAAAAACAATCTGGATATCCGCTCTTTAAGGGCATTGAACGCACTTATTTTTTGTACTATTCCGATTTTTTGAATTAGAATTATATGATTCAACGCTGTTATTTCGTTATTTGAAACAATGGACGTTTTATTCTATGAGAAATAATACTAATTATATCTTGGAATACTTATAAAACTTTTTTTTAAACATATAATAGGATTGTCAAGATATCTAATAAATTGCAAACCCTTTCGATTGTAAGACATTTCTTCCTCTTTCTTTTCTCTAATAATGGCTGAAAACTTCTGCCTCTTTTTTGCTCTAAGTCATAGTTCATTGTCTTATAATTGCAGTCCTTTTTCTCCCTTAGTTGTTGAAATTGTTAATTGTTAATGACTTTGGGTAGAACTAAGGGAAAAAAAGAACTAAATTCTCATAAAAGTGAAGTGTTAAAGACAATTTAGGCATTAATAAATGTAACAGCTCGTTATTAAAAGAGAATATGTGTAAAATAAGGATTGTTTAACTACAAAAGTTAAAAATTCCAACTTAATTCTTACAATTTAAGAGAATAAATTTTTATTTTTTACATTATGTTACAGTTTCACAGTTCAAGTTAACCTTTTTTAGCTTCGTAATTTTAAATTGGAATCAAAGAAAGGGGACTGTGAAGTGAAGCTACCGTAAATGTTTGTGGTTATTGTTGACAGAGTTAGTGGCTATATTCTACGCTAACCTGAAACTTTAATTCCATTTTATGTGGTTACTATGACTGGAATATAGTGAGATAAAAAAACTATTTATTCAAAGCTTCGAACCTATTCAAAATGAAATGTTAAATATTTATGGTGCATATAAATTTTTTTAATGATTTGAATATTGCCTTTTATGTTGACCAGCACAAATTCGCTGAGGTAAAGAATGGTTGTGTACGGTATTATGGTGCACGAGAAAAATATAGGATGGTCATAAAAAAAACTTTGTCGATATATGGACCTCTAGCAGCTGTTCCATTCAACCGATCGAGATCAGATTTCAGATATAGTTATTCAGAGATATGAGCTCGGTATTCTGTGCACGACAACAAAATGACGCTCACGGTTACGGTGATAGGTACAGAAATTCGAAATTTTCGAATAGCAACGCCTACTTTTTCTCGTCGCAAAATTCTCAGCGCATGCGAAAACCCTAAAGAGCATTCAAACGGTACGTGTATCACAAAAAACAGAAGCGTTATGCCGTATAGAGTTTTATTATCTATAGCCGTAACCGTGAGCGCCATTTGGATACCATTCGCAGAATATCCCAAGCTCATACCTCTGAATAACTATATCTGAAATATCATCTCGATCGGTTGAACGGAACAGCCGCTAGAGGTCCATATATCGGCAAAGTTTTTTTATGACCACTCTGTATCATGCTTCACGTTTTTAAAGAGCTTTTTGAAATTCTTTGGATTAATCATATCATAATACACTTTAATCCATCTACTATGGAATATTTCTATTTTTCTGACTTATTTGTAGTTATTAAAAAAATCCAAAAATAGTCTAGGGACATAGATTGGATCTGCAATTAAATAAAACAGATGCATACAACAGTGTGTAATTTAATTTATTCCAGATAACGACAAAAAATCTTTCATTGATAATAATGACGTAGCAAGTATACAAAAAATCCATTAAGTTTTTACTGTCAATGCTGTTTTATTTTGCACATGAACGAATAAAAATATTTCCATAGACACATACTCATATAAATAAATTTTCTAAATGAAAAAATATATTCCAGAGAACGATTGAATTTCATGTACTGCAAAGGAATTTCACCTTTGAAAATTTTTTTTAAAATGATTCACTAGATATTTTGGTGTTTAACCATCCCTCCAATTTCTTTTTTATTTGTTTGGGCAGTGATTAAACAACTTTTCCCGTATGAAATCTGTGAAATGAAAATCTATAATCATTTCCAACACTGTCAAGCTGTTACTAAGGTAAGTGCTTAGAAAAAAATTATCTTACATTATATATTTTTGAGAAGGTATAAGTGTTTGAATTACTAACATCTCACAAATGTACAAACATGAGTAATTTTATTAATCTAGAAACAAAATATAAATATGAAAGAAAATACGAATTACCCCTCTGTTAACATAATTTTTTTTCATATCTAATAAATTAAAAATATCGATTTTTTTTAACAGATCACTGAATTCGTATTTTATACTTCCTTTTAATTTAAGTTACTTGTTTATCCAAAGCTGAGTACACTTGCCAACGATGAAAAAGGCAAGGAAATAGTAAAAATTGCGTTACATGGTTTATAAAACGCTGCATATTAGTGGAAAAATAATCTTGGGTCGGTTGTGTTAGTTAGAGATTAGTTTTTTTAAGTTAAAAGGAGAAGTTAATAGAGCAAAAGAAAAAAAACACGTTGAAAAGCCAGTGAAACTGAAGTAAGAGGGTAGAAACGTGTTAATGTGAAATGACCCGCTCTTCTTCCACGGCTTAAATCGAAGGTGAAACAGAAAGTGCTTGTGTGATCTCAGTTATTCTCAAAATTTTCCACGTTTATCTATTGATTCGTGTTAGTGATTAAAAAAAAGACTTTCGACGATTTAAAATATATCCATATTTTTCCATTCACATGTGAGTAACTTTTATTTATTAACATTTCTTTATTTTCATAGTTTCATTGATACATATTTTTTAAAAGCAGTGCCGAATCAGAATTATTAGTTTCCCCATCTGGATATTTTTAATATTTCTTTAAAAACAACTCATGCAGTCAACTGACTCAGGTTTAATAATTTATGTTATACTAGTTTACTGAGCTGTCATTTTTTAAGCATTTAAGTGAGCTAATTTAAGCAAATTAAGCTAATTTAAGTAAGTTTCGAAATTTCTCAATATCTTGATCCACACATGTAAAAAATTATCATCTAGCAATCTTTTGATCTGTTGAAATGCCATGCATCATTATGGAAACCATTAGTGAGGTACCAGGGGAGGATTGTGTAGCTATGACTTTCTTCTTAAATATTAATACAGAAAATTGGTAACAAAAACTGATTTGTTCCTAATCAATCTAGGAAGCACGAGATCAGATAGGAAATTTATGATTGATCATCGAGACCTTAGCATACAGTACTACCCGGATTGACGAAGAGTTACGCCAGTTAGTAAATAGTAGTTGACGACATCATGGATTGCAGTGAATTTATGAATCTTTTACAAACAGCTGAAAATTTAACCCACTTAATACAGAATAAATGGCAATCTGATGGAATGTCGTCAGTAAAGTGCCGAGATGAATGATAAAGTAAATAACAGCCACGTTTTTTAACTGAAGTAATAACTTAAACGGGTGGTAACAAACCTTCTATTGGTAGATTAAATGAAGGGGTAATCACTTAGTGAGCTGCTTTTCCAGAGGAGGATCAAAATTTCTATGGTTAGACATGTCAAGTTTTCGAATCCATAGTCAAAAATTAATAAACTTCATATCATTATAAATTGTCGTAATTAAGGGTATGCCATCAAGATGAGAATAAGTGTAAAATATATGAAATACTTCTAAAATGACATTAAAGTTTCTTTTATAAAAGCGGTAATCATATGACCGTATGGCAGAAAGCAGAAAATGCGAATCATTTCGCAAAAATTCATTACATCGTTATTAGGGACACAGCATTACATCTAAAACGCATATAAAAAGAAAAAACATCTTAGTATACAATCACGGTATTTAACACTAGAACCGGGGAGCGGGTCAATTTGACCCAAAACGATGTTTAATTTATCACCACGCGAAAAGTATCGATTGAAAAAACAATTCCTTTTATGACTTTTAATATTTTAAGGTGAACAACAGTTTACCAAATTTAAAAATTCGTAACATAAATATTTTTCCGGTTATTAACACTTATACCTAGAACAGCGGAGCGGGTCAATTTGACCCGTAAGAAATGTTAATGCACAAATAACGAAAAACAGATGCAATTTTTCGAACTGCAACTGTAAAATACTTCTACCCCACCCTAGAATTCCTTAAATGGACTGTACCAGAAGGGGGAATAGTGAAGGTTTTTCAGTCAAGGTCATTATGTTAGTTTTGAAGCACGAACTACGTTCGAATGCAATAAAGAATTACTGCGAATATTTAGACTTTTTGAAGCTGCTTTTATTCTGTAATTAGTATATGTATAAAAACTATGTCACGACGCCGTAATCTTGCTGTTCAGGAAGCTTTAGAATATTTAAAACAATTATATGAAAAGGATTTAGAAGGTTTGGAAAAAGGTTTCTCAAGATTCGATTTTGAGTAGTGAGGATGAATACCTGCCTGCTAATAAATAAAATTTGGATTCGGATGAAGAAAATGAAAGTGAAGATGACTCTGGCAATGCTCTAACAATCCCTGGTCCTTCTCATCGCAATACTGATGATAATTTATCTGATAAAAAATAAAAATCAAACATTCCAAGAAAAGATACACACACTCAAAGACATTTTAAAAAGAAATCAACAATAACATTCAAAGTTGGAAATAATGAAGATGGCAAAGATGGGACAATTTGGAATGTCGCTCAATTAGGAACAAACGATAGAGGAAGAAAATCAAAGTGTAATATTTTGAAAGAAGTTGGGGGCCCAACACCACATGCTAAAAGCAATGTTATCGACAACAGTCCTTCAAGTGCTTGGAGACTTTTTATAGATGAATGGATATTGAAACACATAAAGAAATGTGCTGAAGATGAAGCTCATCGGAAGATTCAGGAAAGAGAATGGAATATAACATTAGAAAAAATAGTGGTTTTTATATACGTTTTATATGCACGTGGTATATATTGTGCAAAAGGACTTGAACTGGATAGCTTGTGGTCAAAGAACTGAGGACCACCCTTTTTCCAAAATACAATGTCAAGAGACCAATTTCGTGAAATAATAGGATTTTTACGCTTCTACATAAAATAAACAAGATCAAAGAGTCTAGATACAGACAAATTTGCCCTTATTTCGGATATCTGAAATCGTTTCAGGGAAAATTGAAAGACTAACTATACACCAGGTCCTAATGTAACTCTAGATGAACAGTTATTTCCTACAAAAGCTAGGTGTAGGTTTATTCAATACATGCCAAACAAACCAGATAAGTGTGGAATCAAATTCTGGTTGGCTGCAGATTTGACTCAAAATATCTGATAAATGGATTTCCGTATGTTGGAAAATATAACCAAAGTCCATCCTATGTTTCTATATCTGAACATGTTTTGCTGCGACTAATAAGTCCATATGAGAACAAAAGGTAGAAATGTCACTACGAACAACTTTTTCACAACACTGAAGCTTGCAGAGGCATTGAAATCCAAAAACACCAGCCTTGTAGGAACTGTAAAATGCTCAAGAAGAAAAATACTAGTCTCTGTAAAAATTTTAAAATCCACATTGTATTCGACTACGGTACTAACTCATAAAGACATGAGTCTAACTGTTTATTAGGTAAAAAAGATAAAAACGTTTTGTTGCTAAGTAGTCTCCATCCAAACTTAGAAATTGCAGATAACCCAAAAAAAGTACCTGATACAATCGTTTTCTACAACGCAACTAAATACGGTGTGGACGTGATTGAACAAATGGCAAGGAAATTTACAGTCAAGTCTGCTTCACGTAGGTGGCCGGTGCAGGTTTTTTTTGTAATATTTTGGACCTTGCTGCAATCAATGGCTGGATTTTATATAAAGCTGTAACTGGAAAATCTATTAGTAGACGAGAATTCATTCAAGACTTGGTTGAAGACTTGCGAGAAAAGTTTGTTCTCTTCCGACATAAAAAGGTGTCAAAAAGAGCATCTGAAGCAACCATTGAAAACGACGGACAACCAAAAATTAAGCGTAAACGAGTCCGATGCCACATTTCGAAATGTGAAAATAAAACTCTAGATATCTGTTCAAAATGTAAAGCACCCATCTGTGGAAAATGTACAAAACTTATTAATCAGTTTTGTACAAAATGCATACAATAAATTGGATTTTATAATCTGTAAAACTAAGTACTGATAAAATTTTTAGTAACTGATAAAATTTTTAATTTTAAATTTTTTGAAATTGTCTAAACATATTAAAAAGAAATACTCTGTTTTTCCATTGAAATTAGGAAATTTATGCCATATTATTTTAAAGAGACATTTTATTATATTTAAAGACATAAAATTTTAAATAATACGATTTTGTAAAAATTAAGTTAATTTCTCTTGATTTATATAAATTATTTAATGTAAATTCTGAGAAAATTGACTATTATTTAAAAAATAAAATGTTTTAGTAAAATAAATTAAGCGCTTGTGCATATTTTATAAGTTTACAATCTAGGGTCAAAATGACCCGCTCCGCGGTTCTAGGTATCTCGAAAGTCCCGCGGTTCTAGTGTTAAAGGAAAATAAAGTACTTGTGAGCTAGGAACAATGGATAATTCAAAAATATATATAAATAAAATTAATGTTAAATTAACGGAAATGCTGAAAATTTCGTGATAAGAAAATAAAAGAAAAGTTTTAATGATTCCAGAGATAAAGAATGGTATAAATTTTTTTAAAGAAGAATCGTGGAAAAAGTACTCAAGGAGATGGGATACAACCAAAGCTTAAATTAAAACACAATAAAAAAGCATTGGGGAATTTAAAGACAAAGTGGCTCGATGTCTTGCCGCAGAAAATATTAAAAAGGAAATGAGGAAAAATAGCACAGCTGAAAATTAATTATAATTGCAAAAGAATTTGAAAGACAAAAAATTATGAGAAGTACTAAATCCTTAGAAGAATCATTAAAAAAGGGAATAAATATGTATAATGACTCAAGGTGCAGGATTTTCTTAAAATTGTAAATTGTTTACGAAAATGTATGTTTCTTAAAAATGTAAAGTTTTGTTCCATACAGAGCTTGTAAATATTTCTTTTTTTTTTCCAGAAATTTTCCTTTTATACTTAATTTAGGTATCGTGAGAACAATATGCATTTTCAATTCTTTCCAACATTAAATTTTATGAGATTTTTATTGCACAGACAATGGAATGAATATGAGTTATCTGAATAGAATTAGTCATATCATAAATAAAACAGCTTTCAAATTATTTTAAAATGTAAATTTTTATCTTTATTAGTATATTCCTGTTGTCAATACAAACTACACTTTATTTATAAGCAACCGTTACGATCTAATATATATACAATTTATAGATGTAACGAGGAATTTCGTTACAGGTTCCTTTTATTATAGTAATCTTACTTAATTTTATTCCTTATTTTGATTCTATAATCAAAACTCTAATTGTAACTCTAACTTTAATTTTAATTCTCCTAGTCCGTAATTCTGGTTAATTCCTTTCCTGTTCACCGTTTAATTTTTACTTCAACCCTCACTTTACTGGGAGGACTAAAATTGTTTATCGGCTCTCCTTCCGTAATATTCCTTGGCCTTTGATGTAAACATCTGGTCGAGCAATTTGCTGTCATAAAGTACCGCTTCTCCTTTTTGTCTGCGCGCTGTAATTGCTAGCTCTTGTGTCCAGAAAATAAGATCCCTTATCTTCCCGTGCGCCATTTTTGTTAACCGTAATAATTGGAGGACTTTGCATACAGAAACTGCCGTTTACAGATAAAGGTCATTTTTTACATTTCCGCACCCCCGAAGTGTGCATATTCATTTTCGGTGTGGCTCAGGCGAAATTAGTTTTTAACAGAACCGGCTGTTTTCGTGAGAACAAGCGTATAGCGATTGAAATTCGCTCTTCCTAACCAGTTCCTCTGATTGGTCCAGATCAACCAATCAAAATCCCTAGGAGATTTCTTCTGGCAAGAGGAATTTGGCTAAGTAGAGTTTCCTTTTTGGCGATGCTTCGCGTTTTTATTTTATGGACACAAAGTGTTGGCACGTTTGTAATTTTGTTTCTCCTCTCCCTTTCTGCACGTTTTGGCGAGATTGGTTGTAGTGCAACCCTTCTCTCCTTGCGTTGTCCAGTGCTGAAAAATATTCTTATACTGAGACTGATATTTCAATCTGGTTACTTTTTTTTAATATATAAGCTCTACACACCGAACCGAGGGTCGGCTTTTCCGGAACTTGGTGAGGGGAACTTTGAATGGAACTTTGAATGAACTTTGAATGTACTTTAAATTTTTGTTAAGCTGGTGAGCTTTGAATGAGGTTGCGACTTTATTCGCTATGCTTAATCTTCAAGATATATATCTTGGCTGTTAACCGAGTGGTCGTGTTGACTTGAACCTCTCTATATATAACGAACTGTAATGTTAGTTTGATTCTTCGTAATTTACAGCCTAGATATTTTTTATATGTGTTGAGAAAGAAAATAAACCTTTTTTTTATATTTAAAAAGATAGTATGGATTTACTCTGAGTGAGTTTTATTTATCTTCATTTTCCCAACAAGTAGTTTTGAGCAGTAAATGAGCCTGGAGTTACTCAATCCAGCGGCACAATGATCAGCAATTAGACCAACATATCCCGGATTGTCTTCAACGCATTTTTATAGCGGCAGTGTTTCTCTGAATATCATCGGATTGGTTCGATGCATCTTCTTCATAGTTCGGACTCGGGGTACGTATTAATTTGAATTGACGAAGTAAAATTCTTCCGGCCATATACAAGTATTGTACCACCACTACTTACAATTTTTCGATGAACCATTTACGGCTACAGTTTTTTTGTAAGATACTTTCTCCGTGAGAGACGGACTTTCATCTTCACTTCTTCCGGCCATCATTGTAAACTTAGTTCTGTGTAGAACTGTACACTTCATCAGGTGTCCTTCGTTGAACTTTGTGAACACTCTAAATTACGGCTATGCTTTATTGAACATTCCTTGCGTCCTTCATCCTACTAGCCTGTGGCCATCATATAAAAACATTCATCCTACTTTAAATTTACAGAACAATGGTGCCTTCTTCTGTCTAGCTAAATATTTGACTCTACAATAGAAGTATTCATTTATAGAAGTATTTGTTTAAGAGTACATGCAATGTTTACATTACTTGTACTCTTAAATTGAAATGGGTTTTGGCTTCGCTTTACGAAGGTATATATTTATTTTAAGTCAAAATGAAATTGATTGTACAGTTAATTTTGGTTGATATTATAAAACATCCTATGACTTTTGGAAGTGGTTTCTTTCCATATTATCTAGTAGGAGATTTTGCATTGCCGAATAAAGATATGTACAGTATAAAGACTTTAGAGCGTCCTTATTTTAATTCCAAAGAAGCAACATCATCCTACAATCAATAACATCACCTCTTAGAAGAGATCAGCAAATTTATCACGTCACAACTCTTCTAAACATAGAGCAGTAGGATTTTTCAGTATTTCTCACATTGAAACGGCATCAGTATACATTTTTGACATAAAACATTGATGAAATAAATACCATATTCCTGCATTCTTCACGTACTTTTTAGCCCAAAAACCCAAGTATTTATCGGACACAATAAAATGGCTTTACAATACGAATTTCAAGCTATCTTAGCATCTGCAAATACATAATATCATTTAAGCAGAACTCTGACGAAACAAATAGCTTTGTAATATTTAACATAAAATAAAGTGATAGAATAATTCAATGAGGAATGGAAATATAATTTGAGTTTAGAGTATCACAATCTTAATGAACCTACGATATATTATTTATAAATGTGCGTAATGTGCTATATTTTCTTGCACATTTAAGATAGTGAGGTTTGTCGAACTGCATTTAATTCGAAGAACAACACTGGTAGTCTCTCGATGAACCTTTAATTAAAATAAGTTCGAGGGAGGAACCAAAGCCTTCCTTTGGTTATTATGTATATATATATATATATATATATATATATGTGTGTGTGTATGTGTGTGTGTGTGTGTGTGTGTGTGTGTGATAACAACGGCCCACCATTATATATCTAAAGCGTATTGAAAATTATCTTGTTAATAAAGCACGACCCCTTTTTCCAAAATTGCAACCTAAAAGTAAAATAAGATAATTTAAAGTAGCCTTGCTGATCATGATACAGGCATATGAAGTAGTTGAACTCAATAACATCCCCAGATATGAGTGTTAAAAGTTATGAGATTCCGAATGTCAGTATGGTATCAAAATTCTTGAAGAGCCCTCGAACCACTCTGAATTTATGGGGTCTGTAACGTCAAAAATCACACAATCCAAGAACTTTATGGCCACTTATCCTGCACCCAGGTCAATAGGTCGCGGTTCTAACAAGCGCGGGATCTAGCAGTACCGTTCCCGATAAAATTAAGGAACTCCACGAATCTAAAGTCGCCCAATTAAAATATTAAGTAGTTCAGGTCCTCTGGCGTCAATATCGCAAAGCACTTATTTACTATTTGCGTGAACAAAAGATTTCTGTCTCTTGGTGCCTAACTCTCGTTGCTGTCGGAACTGCGGTCCGCTTCTGTCTAGTAATGTAATCCGCGCCCCGTCAGGCCAAGTCATGTGCTGCACCTAAGGCCTTCTAATAAATATAGCAAGTCTTCGAAGTTGTGTATTTCATCAATGGCTCCATGTGTGCGTGTCTGCCTAAAGTTAGTAAGTGCTTCCCTGGATCTACAGATCCAGGGAATCGTCTGCATCACACCTTCGCCCGTCTGCAAGGTGCCAGCAGACGCACCTTCTGCATCATCTGCGCACGTCTGCATCACACCTTCGTGCCGACTACACATACGATTAGTGCTATGCCTCTCCTCCACGGCGTGAGGTACGGGCCTCATATATATATATATATATATATATATATATATATATATATATATATATGTCGAGCGTTGTTCTACGCCCGCTCATTGCAGTTTAATTGCAGTCTTCTTAACGATATCCGTGTGGAGTGGAAGGAGAATAACACAGAGAATCCGTGCATACAAGAACATGGCGTTTATTCCTTTCATATATACCAAGGCTCCAAGGTAATTTACTCAGTATTTGCCGTTTTGGGATAGAGACGCGGCGAAGCATATTTTTCACATAATTTTTGTAAACAGTCCCTTTGTAGTGCTCAGGAGAGTGATCATATCTTAAATAGTTTCTCTTAACGAATTTTCTACCATTATCATACCCCCTATTACTATTCACAATTCAATGATTAAAATATTTTCTATTTTCATATACATTTTTGTTTACATTTCTAAAATTACACATATTGTTATTTTTTATAACACTTTTTTACCATTATACATGTTATCACAATAATTTCCAATTTTTTTTCTTTGAACATTCAATGCATATGGATTAACATAATTATTATCATTACACAGTACTATTTCCTTATTAAATTGGAATACTTTTAAGTTTCTTAAATTTATTTCGAGACGAAAAAGTCTCATATGTTCTAAACTTAGTAACAGATATGGCAAATCACTTTTTATGACCATCATTTCAATTTCCCTAGTTATTTTACCAATTGTTACAGTTGTTTTTATTAAATTTATTACAGTTACTTGACCATCAGTTTGATTTAACACAATATTTTCTAAGTTTAGTTTTTAAAAATCTTTTATTACTTTAAATAATGACTGTGAAATCAGTGTAACCGTAGAACCCGTATCTAATAAACATTGAAAATTTTTATCACTCACCCGAGCTGAAATTATAAGTCATCTGTTGTCTCTGTTGTCGTGGGGATCAGTCCTATTCCTCTGTTGATGAGACTGTTGGCGGTTTTCTCGTCGCCAGCCATAATAATGGTCCCGTCTGTCCGGCACGTTTTCTCTTCCGTCATATAGCCCTGGTCGTGGTAGAAATCTCTGTCGTGTGTGCTGATCAAAGTCTCCTCTGTTTTCCTCATAATTTCGAGGTGGTTTGTAGTAGTTGTCTTGGTTTTGGTATCTGGGCTGCTCGTATGTGTTCCATCTATGTCCGTTATCCGTGTCAGTCCAGCGGCGCCTTGATTCGTTGTCGCCGGAGTTGTGATGACCCCTGAGGCATAATTTTTTCTTCCTTCCATCAAGTTCTGTTCTCTGGAACTGGTGATTGGCAGATGAATTTTCTTGGCCTTTTCTTGCCAGTCGAATGGATTTTTGATGTCCTGCAGCGAAAGTAATGTCCTCATGTGATGCGGCGAGTCTAGTGTGAGAATCTCTACTATTTCTGTATCGTTTTTTTGGAGTTTTTCCCAATTCTAGTTTTTCTTTAAATATTTGAAGATAATTCCATTTTCCTGTAATTGTAGCTGTCTAAATTTGATGTGCAATTCTTCTCGGCTCTGTAAAAAAATGGATAGCAGCTGTTTTTTTAGAACTGCGTAATCTTCTTTATATAATTCCGTTGATGTAATCACTTGTTGAATTTCTTGACTTACGTAGCGCATTAAATTTTCTTTTTTCCATTTCTCATTTAATTCAAACGTGCTGCAACGCTCTTCAAACAACTGGAACCATTGAAAGATATTTTTATTTTGCTATTGTCGAATTGTGGTATTGCTAATGTTATATCAGTCCTGTTTCTTTCCAAAATTTGTCCTCTCAATTTGTTTCTGTTGGAATATTCTCTGCACAAACTGTCTCATTTTTCTCGTCTTGTTTCTTATCGTCGTTCACTTTTTCATTTGGATCCTCTTTTTCTTTTTCGTGAGCCATTTGCTGTTCCGCCCAACTGTCGTCTAAATTTAATCCTGTGTTTGAGTGTTTTTCTTCTGTTTTCGATGTAATGGTATGCTTCTATGTATGTTTCGTCGTATGACAAATCTTCACACCTTAGTGATATTCAAAAGATGAGGCGGGTTTTTATTTTTACCCGTGAAGTTCTTTAACTATCGGCTCTTGTCGAGCGTTGTTCTACGCCCTCTCATTGCAGTTTAATTGCAGTCTTCTTAACGATAGCCGTGTCGAGTGGAAGGAGAATAACACAGAGAATCCGTACATCCAAGAACATGGCGTTTATTCCTTTCATATATACCAAGGCTCCAAGGTAATTTACTCAGTATTTGCCATTTTGGGATAGACCCGGCGAAGCATATGTCTAACCTCAATAAATTTCTCCCGCGCTCTGACAACAGTTCGCGGGCATCTCCGCGCGTCAACTCTCCCTGCACATGCGCAGAGCCCAAACCAGACATTTTTCACGGAGAATTATATAATTTTCCTCCTCGAACGCAAAACCCACAGGCGCGCCAAGATTACATAATGAAAAGGGGAATTTCTCTTTCCCAATTCGGGTCTTGAAATACGAACAATTAGAGGCGAATTACGCTACGAATATAATTTAATTCCCAAGCCCCTTTAAATTTAAGGTAATCATTCCTTTCCCACTTAAATTCTGACATATATATATATATATATATATATATATATATATATATTAGCTGAGTGGCATCCCGATATGTTAATTTTTCGATTTAAAATGAAATAGTTTCATTTCTTAATGATTAAAAACAGTTTAATCACTTTTAAAAATATATTAGAATTTTTAAAAAAGGAAATAATAATTTGAAATTTTCTTTCTTAAATTTCGGTTTTTAGCTTTTGAAATAATTCTTTCAAATTTCCGTTTTTAAATTTTGCTTTTTAGACAAGAAAGAAATTCATTCAATTAGAAAAATTTCTAAAGATTTTAACTGCTCATTTCCTAAGTAATATCGCCGCCGTCCACACCCGAAGGTTATACAGCCCTTCAATAATAAAACTAATCATCCCGACGGCAATCCAGCCCAGCCGGGTTCCGAAGTTTTTCTTTTTGCAATTAATTTACGTGTCTTTTTATTTTAATCTGAGGGGCTATCCACCTTCCCCTTGTAGGGGGAAGTGTATTTTCATAAGTTCCTGCATAATATTCTTGATGTACCTTCTACAATAATAATCCGTAAATGATTTACTAGGGGCCCAATCTTGAAAGCCCAAAGGTAAGTTTTTTCGTGCTTCAGCCCATTTGCTACAATTGTATATACAGTGCTTTGTAGTTTGTATATTGCCACACTCACAAAGATCAGTTTTAGAAAAAAATCTGTGTTGATAGACTCCTATACAGCCATGTTCAGTTATTGCTTGATTACCAAGGAAATCTGCCGACAGTCTTTTCGTAGAAACTCTAGGGAATAGCTCAAATACTTTCCTTTCCACTGCTTCACTCCCAATTTTCTTGCCATATATTTATGTAATAATTCTTAATTTTATTCTTAATCTGTTCTTTAGTTAATTTATAATTTCCTGTGATTTCATTCAGTGTTGTTGCTTATTTAGCTGCTGCGTCTACCATCTCATTTCCATTAATGCCACAGTGGGCTTAACCCAGTGTAAGTTTGCCGCTATCTCATGACTTTCTATTAGGTTTTTTATATTTTCAATAATATCTCCCTTAAAATAATATGCGCATATAGCTTGCAGTGTACTTCTAGAATTACTGTATATGTGGATTTCCTGTATTCCTTACTTATAGCATCAGTGATGGCCATGTCAATGGCTTCAACTTCGGCGCTATAGGCTGATGCATTATTAGTAGACGTTTAAGTTTTGTCTGTTCTAAACATTAAGGTTGTAACGTGTACACGCCGCACCAACCCCTTCGTTGGTTTTTTAGCCATCAGTGCAGTATTGAATGTTCGATTTTGATTCCATGTTATATGTCCATTCATATTTCCTCATTTCACGTACTTTCTTTAGAGGTCGGCTTTTTGTTCGCAATTCTGCGCGTTCAGTACGATGTCTCCTAATTTTATTTCTGATCCTTTATTGTAGATTTCATAGATATTCATTTCAAATTTAGCTGTTAAGTCCAATGGTATGAACACCTGATAGAACGTGGAGTGCATCCGTCGAAACTGTTCTGTAACATTTAGTTAACATTATTAAGAATGGTCGTTGTATTTGTCTTAATTTTAAATCCATTGTACGTTTACCATTATACCATGACTGGCACTCCATGCAATAGTATCTTTTCTATAACAGTTAAATATAGCTTTTGACAATCTCAGGTTTCAAACCCCACGTACTCTTACTGACTCTATTGATACTGTGTTGAAATTTTAATGCCTTATCTTTAATATTATTCATATGAAAGTTAAAATTTAGCTTCTCGTCTAAATAAATTCCTAAGTATTTAATATGCTCATTGTATTTGATGTTCTCCCCTTTAAACTTAATCGTGGGTCTCCTTGTAACTTCTCCTTTGTGTGGTATTATTATGTAGTTGGATTTTTCGACACTAAATTGTAGTTGGTTTTTATCGGCCCAGCTCGAACATTTTTCCATTATTGCTCTCGCTATCTCTGTAAATCTATATATAACTTTACTCCTAAGCAGTATTACTATATCATCCGCAATGACTGTATTTTGTGCCATCGCCCACATTCTCTAATAGCAACTCATTAATAATTAGTAACCACAGGATTGGCCTAGTGGATGAACCCTGTGGTACGCCAATATTATATTCCCACTCTTGTTCTTCATTTATAATTACGGTACGGTCTTTCAGATAATCCATTATTTTTTCTTAAGTTGGTATCTATTTCGTTTTGTCAGTTCTTCCTTAATTCTTTTTATTCTAACTGAATTAAATGCATTTTTCACAATCCAGAGCAATTAAGCACGTATGGTAGCCATTCTCTTTGTTTTTTTTTTATTTATCTAAACAACTATCAATGCTTCTAATACTCCCCTATTCCTCTAAAGCCAAATTGATTTTCAGACAATAAACTCATCCTTTCAAGATGGTTTAATCACTCTATTGGAAGGACTTTATCCGCAAACTTTCCCAAAAGGGGAAGTAGACATATACGGTCTGTAAGACACTAGGATTTGAGGGGCGTCTTTTACCATCTTTTGTGTATGTCTAACACGCTAGCTTTTTTCCACATTTCCTAGGGAACTTTCCCTTCCCTCACAACATTTATTGTATAACTTAGTCAAAATAGGGGCTAATATATTCCTGATCTGTTGAAAAAAAACTTTTATACACTGCGTAAATCCGTCACACATCGGGCTTTTTCAGGACTTCATATTCTCGTATTACTTTTTGCACTTCAATATTTGTAATTAATTGCTCATCCTAAGAATTTACATAATCATATTTATATGCTCGTCTTCTCGTTGAAAATGATGTGCCTCTAGAATTATTTTATTTTCCTTTCTTTATACTTAATATTCCTTCATTATCTTTCAATCCTCTGCTGTGATTATTTTAGTATTTTTATTCTTTATCAAGGAGTATATATTACCAAACGGAGTCCTTCATTGTAACTCTTTCAACGAATCCATTAAATTTATCCCTTTTTGCCTTCAATATTTCTCTTCTATACTTAGCTATCTATAATTTATATTCAATTTGTAACTCAAGGCGTTTGTGATGTTCCATCTCCTTCTGATATAACCTTCTAAGAGCTCTTACCTTACTTCTTATTGTAGTCAAAATTAGGATTCACCAATATGCATTTCTTCTTGGCTTTTCCCTTTATATCTACACTTTTTTTTACATAAGAAGTCGTAATTTAACTGTGATACGCATTCTTCGCTATTTTTTTCTATTAATGCTTTCCCTCATTTCTCCGTTAATTTCTGAGTTCAACCTGAAAGTTTATCCATTGGGTATTTTTTCATATCCCATCTTTTCCTGATGTAAACTTCCGTCTGTAAATAATCTAGCGTTATGGTCAAGATATAGTGTTATGATCTGTCAGTGTATTTTTATCAATTACAGCCCAGTTTCTTTATTTCTGTTTCACTAAAGCCAAATGTGATAGTCAGGTCTATCCACCCAAGTCCAAAGGACCGCAGTAGGTCGGCAGACTATCGGGTAATTATGTATAATACCCTCATACGTAGTAACCATTTCCAATATCATCGTGCCGCGTAGATCTGTGGGTCTCTGCCCCCAAGTTGTTGATTTAGCATTTAAATCCCCAGTAGTAAGACAATTTTCATCTTTAAATTTTCTTAAAATTTCTTTGATTATAGGTTATGTGGATGGTTCTGTTCTACAATATTACATTTAGCATGCGGTATATACGCCGAAATAACAATAAAATTAAAGTTTAAATATCACACCTAGCCGCCACTACGTTTTCAGTAACATGTATCTTTACAGTTTTAATTCTCTTGTTCAGTATAATTACTGCTCTTAGCATCTTGTAAAGTGTGAATTAGGCGAAAATCGCCTGTTAAACCAGCTACTTTCTTTTTGAAAGGTACGGTTCATTATTGAGACGACAGTCCCAACTTATGTTCAATGAAGTCTATAGAAAGTTGTGCCGCTGGCTGTATAAGAATTATTTTATTATTTAGATGTGCCACATTAATACAAGCAGTTTGAGGTATTATCCATATCAGTTTGCGATTATATTCGCTCCACCTCGGGCTGTAAAATTGGAACCTCATATCGGTAGGGCTTGTGGTCGGTATCTACTTTAACTTCTGCTAGTTAAATTTAACCTTTCTTAATCGAACAGCATGTGTCATTTGCCACAATCCTTCATTTCATGACCTTCTCTACCATAGTTCTACAAGTCGGTATTTCTGCTTTACAATATTTATTGGGTGACCGAATTTCCACATTTAAAACAGACTCTTGGTCTTACATAATCCTTGAAATTAAATCTTCCCACTCAACTTAAGTCTTCTAAGATCCTTAATTCTCTATATACTTCTCCTGTTACCCCAGTTATCCAATTAGTTCCTCTTTCCATTTTATATTTCGTTATCACTTTGGATTCTGCGCCTTCCATTCTTCATTTTATTTTATCAGTTTGTCAATGAACTCTTTATCTCATTTGATTCTTGTTTGATTTCTGTAAAGGTTTTAGTGAACAGAAGTAAACGTTATATTGGTGCTGAATAGATATATATATATATATATATAGATATATATATATATATATATATATATATATATATATATATATATATATATATATATAGATATAGATATATATGTGTGTGTAAGAATATTTAGAAGAAAGAAAATAGTTAAATAATTAATCAGGGCTTAAAATAAATCTAATCTCTGGCGTTAAAACGTCACTGTCTTTCATATTTCGGAACGCGCAACAGATTTTACGAGTGGAAACCCCGGGGGAAAGACTATTAATAGCATCGCGCGATTGACGCGATTGACCCGCCCCAGCCTTATCTGTGCGCAAACGTCATAGAGCGTTGCGCGTACCTTGAAACAAAGAGTAGGTTAGTTTAGGACCGGGGATGAGAATTCAATGACAGTGGATATGCGGTGAGACCCTCCGCGTTTTGGAAATGGCGAGCGTTAGACGCTGCATTTTGTTGAGGTGGTTTCACCACGAATCGAAGTAATAAACGTCAGAAAATGGACTTTGCTCTTTGTTTTACTGTGTTGGAGTTCTTTTCCACAACGGTACAAACTTGTATGAATACGAAAGTCTGCGAAATCCTATGAAAATAGCGATAGTGATTCACGCTTGTCATATGTATGTGTATATATATCTATTATATATATATATATAATATATAGATATATATATATATATATTTATTTATGTATTAATTAATTAATTAATTTATTTATTATATATTTAGGTTTCCGTTTCACAGCGTCTTTTAAAGACAATCTTCCAAATGAATTTTTCGAGAGGAATTCTCAGAAGTCGTGGTGGAGCATAATCTCAGGCATTAGAGACCGGATTAGAACTAGAGGGTGTTTCGAAATTCCCCCTTCTTACTGGCCACGACTGTCTTGCCAAGAACTTACCACAGTATACATGGCACCAAGGGCCTCTACAGCAAACTCTGTGACCTTCAAGAGATTAGAAGAAAATTATCACCTTCTCCCCTGTCCGACTCTCGCCACGAAAACCACATGGGAGAGCTATTGGCAAGCAAGGTACTTTAATGGTCTTAGTTGTCAGCATCGGTGGTTAGTATCTGTGTTTGGTTCCGTGGTAACTTCTGTGGTATCTCAATTTCGACGACAATCAATAAATATACAACTTTTAATATTCACATCACAAGTACATAGTACATGTTTCTCGTTCGCTATCCAGAAGGTCTCTGGTCACAAAGCATTCTAATCTGAAGCTAGGCAGCGCCATCTATATGAGTGGGTTTAAACCATTCTCTCCACCTTAAAATCCTATGGATTTTACCTTTCACAATTAATCAAACAAATAAATAATACAACTTCAATTCTTAAACACATAGATCAATTTGTAAATTATGCTGCAAAAGAGTAAATATGTAAAAGAAATTAAAGTTCAAAATAATGTTCAAGGAGGAATATAAAGTTCAAAATTTAAAAAATAAGTTCAAAAATTAAAGTTCTAGATTTTCCGCGTTCTCAGGACAGGGTAATGGCACAACCTTACTTGCTGGTCGTTTCAGACACCTGTAGAGGTCTTCATTCAACTACTCTCACAGACCATCGTTACCTGGAAAAACTTTTAGAATGCGGCCATTGCCCGTCCATTGGCTTGGTATTGGGATCCTTCAATAATACAAGCTGGTTCACCTTTAAGTTTGAGTTCTGCGCAGTCCATTTCATTTGTGATTGAAAGTGATGCAGGTATTCGGTGTTCCAACGATCCCAGAACTTGTCGCGAAGGCTCTGTATAATTTTCCACCTAGAATGAAAAGACAAAGAATCCGAAGCAGTATATGGTCCAGGAAAGATAAGATAACTTTCCAGACAAAAAATGTCCCGGGGTAAAGGAATCAAGTCATTAGGATCTGAAGAAAGCGGTGGTAATGGGACGTGAAATTAAAATGGCTTCATTTGAGTAACTAGAGTGGTTAACTCTTCAAAGTTCAGGATAGCAGATATTGTCATTTTTAACAGAATGCGTTTCATCGATTTAATATTTGCCTCCCACAATCCGCCAAAATGAGGAGAAGCAGGTGGAATAAAGTTCCATTTTAATTCCTCTTCTGCACTAAATTGTTGAACTGAGTTGGATTTACAAATTTCATTCCAATTGTTAAGGAGTTTCTTGCACCCTTAAAATTCGTTGCATTGTCACTCCAGATGACGGACGGCTTAGATCTCTTGCAATAAATCGTTGAAGACTTGCCATAAAGGCTCGGTTGTTAAATCAGAAACAACTTCAAAATGCGTAGCCTTAGTACTAAAAACAGATAAATATAGCAGTGTATTGATTTTAGAGTCACTCTGAACTTTTGAAGTTGGGTTTGGTGATTATAGGACATGCATAATCTAGTCCGACCTTTTCAAAAAGTCTGGAAGGCACAATTCTATCTCGCGGTAAATCCCCCATCATCTGATTTTATTGTTTGGTTCTTTGTTCGAAAGCAAGTGATACACTATTCAGTAGTCTTCTAACTCGGTCTAGGTCAGATGGGATCCAATATAAACTGTCTTATTAATGTAGATTGTACACCAGAATGCAAGGATTTTTTGTGATAATGTTCAATAATTAGTTCAGTGAAATGATGAACCTTTGGCACAAGTATTTGGTGTTTCGAATTTCAGAAAGTGTAGAATGTTTCAATCTCCCTCCCACTCTCCATATTTCATCTTTGTCCAAAAAACACGTTTAAAGATAGATTTTACTACCTTTAGGAATAGTCTGTCCATTTTTTAAGGCGTTTTATTTCAGTCGGAAATTCAGTTGATTGTACATGCTTCACTAGAATTTCAGTAGCAGTTCAAATTCAGAAGCACTTATACCGCCTGTTTTCCGATAATCAGAATTCACTATACAGTTATAAATAAATTTTAAACACAAAGAACTTATTCTAATTAATCTACTAAATGAAGAATATCTTGTAATCAAATCGTTTCATTTTGGTTCCTTTCAACTGTTGTATTTAGAGCAATTGATTTCTTAAACTCCTAATTTATCGATGTTTATGTCGGTTTCGACTGTTGGTTCTAAGGATAGGGCATTCAACTTCCTTCATCGTCAACCACTTGGGTCCATGCCACCACATTTCGTCATTTTAAGTTCAATTACGGATAAACCTCGACTTATTAAATCAGCGCGGGATTATCCTTCCCCATACAGTGATGCCAGTCCTTAGGGTTACTTAAACTTTGTATTTCTTGTATCTATTCTTCACAAAACACTTTGTGTCTGATTGGGTCTCCTTTAATCCAATATAACGATTGATGAATATGTCCAAAAATATTGACTAATAGGAATTCAAAAACATTTGTAATTGTTTGGCTAATTCTTGCAGACAAAAGTGCACCCATGAGTTCCAATCTAGGATCGAAAGTGTCTTCAATGGAGCTACCCTGCCTTTCGATGTTACGAAACTAGAAAATGATATTTCCCTCATCCAATTCTATGCTTAAATACACAACCAGTACGTACGCCTCTTTTAGAAGCATCTGAAAAGGTATGCAGTTGATGGAAATTGCAATGTTCGGCAATGAATTTTGAAAGTAATATCGAGGAATACTTATCTCCTTTAAATATTGGATATCGTTTACACCATTTATTCCAAGATATTTCTAATTGTTTGGGGCAAATTTATCGTCCCAATCTAATTTTAAACACCAAATTTCCTGAATTAAACATGTAACTAGAATAGTATAGGGACCCACGAGACCCATTGGATTCAAATAGTCGGCCAGCTGCTTGTAGCAAGTATCTTTTTGTGTCAGTTCTTTAGTTAGAAATGTTTCCAGACCCTTAGAGTCAAAATAAAATATATCAGTTTTCTAGTTCCAACCGATTCCTAAGATCTTCGGAGCTATCAACTTCGTGTCTAAAGATTCGTCAGATTCATCTACATAAAATTCTAAATTCTTCAACTCTTGACTTAGTTCGGGAGAGTTGGTTCTCCCATTTCCGGAGGTCCATGCTTGGGTCTCTAAAAATCTGCTTACACTACTTTACAAGTTGTCAAAGCTGCTTGACATTGACCTCACAACTCAGGAAATCATCAAACATAGAGCGATTGGCCAGATGCTTAGTGGTTTGAGGAAATGTATCTGCGTATTTTTCCAGATGATGTTTTATTGTAGCTGAAAGGAGAAATGGACTTGATTTCACTCCAAATAAAACACGCGTCATTCGGAACAATTCAAATTCTTGTTTTATTATCGTTCTCTGGATCTTCATCCCCCGTAAAATCTTGTGAAATCGCTCTCACTTTCGTCTATTTAATCATCAACAAGGCCATTTTTATATCGGCAACAAAAGCAATCGGTGTTTGTTCTAAATTTGATCAAAAGGAGAAATAAGTTTGGTAAAAGATTAAGTCCGCATGCAAACAGTCATCAAGATAGTTGTCCCTTTGAATGCGATGACGCATCAAACACGATTCGTAATTGCTCGTAAGTTTATCAGCACGAACCACTGCTCTATGTGGGAGATAAAATGTTTTTGCTGAATATTTTCTTCCTCTATTGGAACACGCTCTATAATATTCTCGGATAGATAATTTTCTATAACTGATTTATATTCATAAAATAAGGAAGGATCATTTTTAAAGATGTTCTCAATTTCACAAATTACTCCTTGCCGTTTGTTCTATTTTCCTAACAATGTTTTCATATTTGGTTCCAAGGAAACTTAACCCTATACCGCTTATTTTGGTACGAAATTCCAGCTTCAAAATTCAGACATTAAATCTTTATCAATATTTTGTCATCAAATTCCTCTGCCTATATGCCCGATTTTCTAGTTCCAAAATTCACTAAGCTGTTAGATATATTATCTTCGTTGACCATAACACTTCATTGCAATTTGTTCTTCACAATCTGTGTCTCGCCCTTGTAAGGACTACCCAAACAATGTTTCGACTGCTACAAGAGTTTTGTTTAGACATGTAATTTTTCCAGTAACTACCTGATAGTAAAGTCTAACCCAATTAGAATCGATATCTCTTTATTGTAACTCATAACAATCAGCCATTTGTACATTTTTCAAATACTCAAATTTTTTATCAATATTTTATCAGGGGTGGATAGTGTGTAGCCGAAATACGTTCAATTTCTAGCGCTTCTAGTATTTCTATTACATAAATTCGGGTCGTCTCTATTTTTTAATCTAATTTTAACTACATTAAATGTCTTCGATTCCGTTTCCTTATCCCCGAATGAGC